>JAPMOQ010023642.1:21403034-21427002 GCA_026543055.1 Argiope trifasciata
TGTGTGTGTGTGTGTGTGTGTGTGTGTGTGTGTGTGTGTGTGTGTGTTACTTCCAAATGAAAAACTATTTACCAATAAATTCAAATCAAATAAATAAACACATTAATTGATGTAGAATTTTTATGGAAACAATATTTTCGCAAACACAAAGTGCTATTTTCTAATTTCTGAAATCCTAAAACAGTTTCATGATGGATTAATCTTAGAACAGGAATCAAATCCTTTAACATTTTTCACTTAAAAATGAGTAAAGGAATACTTTCCCGCCGGGAGAAAGAGGAAATACTTTTGTCAATACTTTTGTTATTTTTTTAACATATTGCAAAAAAAATAAATTATTTAATTCCCTCCAAAAAAAATTATATTCCATGAAAATAACAGCTATAATGCCATAGTTCTACATCAACCTTTTATAAACGCATCTGCTGTCAAAGAAGCAGGCTTAATAATTATGCAATACTGGTGTAAAAAAATGTAATGCCATGTAAAAAAAAAAAATACATACGATTAAAACGTGTTGACGAATATTGCCTACGGCATTTTGAGCTTCAATTATTGGTTGCCTTAATTTATTCAAAACCATCTAAAAAAACAGGATCATATTCTGAAGTGATAATAAAGTATAATTTTTTTATTGCGCTCAATCAAATGTATAGAGAAATCTCGCAAAGTATGCTTCGCTATTTTGCTTTAATTTCATTAAGTTCCAAATTCAGTCAAATTTTAATTACATAAAATAAAATTTGAGTTATTAAATTAAAATTTAAAACGGATGTTTTTTAATTCTATGAATTTTTAAGTACATATTAACAAGATGATAAATCAGATTTTGGCAAAATTTCTATTCATAATTGTGATTCAAATATTTGTGAAAGCATGGACAATAGTTTTATAATTCTGGTCTGATATTTATTCATTGCCTATATTAAGAAATAAAACCTTTATAAATACTTTCTATATTTTCTTTTATATTTCTACATTTTTTCTTCATCTTCTATACTTTCTGTATTTTTGCTCAGGTTTATTTTGGTTCAAGCATATTTTCAATTTCAAAATGGAGCCATTCTCTAAAGAGAACTATTTTACGCTTTTTTCATACTTCAAATATAAATTTTATATGGAATTAGTTTGAATAACGTATAAAAAATGCTATTTTTTTTTCAAAAAGTGTCTAATGACTTTATTATATCAGCCTCCCCCCCAAAAAAAATTAGAACAAGGGTTTATTTCATCAACATTTACAATTAAATATTTACTTCCAATTACAAAGTTTTATTGTATGACATAGACAATAGTATAAAATCATTTTGGCTTTTGTGAGAAATGGTCACAATTTTTTTAAAAATTATATTTTGATGCTCATTTATTTTATGCTTAATTATATATTCATGGACAAAACCTTTTACCTATAGAATTATCATGAAATAAAAATTATAATATTATAAAAATCTTTAATTATTTGCATAAAGATAACAATATGTGAGCAAATTGCATATAAATCCAAACAATCTAACACCTGCGTAGATTTCCTTAGGTCAAAAATGTGTTAAAATTTTCTCGCTTCGCAAAAGAATTCTTTTAAAAATTGTTGCTAAGACTTCATATAAATATACGCATCTTTTTGAAAATCTCTTTAGTTATGCTGGGAAACTGATTTCAGAAAAAATTGCTTCTGGTGAAACTTGAGAATGATTGACGGATACTTTATTTTGGATGAAACTTTATTTGAGAAGTTAAGTCCAATACTCATATATCAAAATAATATTATCCAACTAGTTTTTCTTGACTTCTTCATCTCTCAGGGATTGAGTGATTTTGAGAGACAAACCAAAAGAAAAATAATATTTCCGAAAATACTTAAGATTAATAGATTAGCTTCAAAACTAAAGCAAAATTTTGCTTATTTTGCTTTAATTCAAGATTTCTATAGGAATTGGAGTTATCTCCATAGTTCTCGATTAAATCACAAAGTAAGTTTTATAAACTGGCATCTCTTTAGATTAGCAATTTTTTTTCTTTCTGATTTTAATAAGAATTACGAAAGAAAAACGTTTATAAACTGAGTTGTACACAAGTTGAATTTATAAGGAAATTTTGTGTTAAATAACAACTTTGCATTCTGTTTAATTTAAACAGAAAATTTCATGGAAATTGCATCCCATTACTGATCATTAATTTTTTATTTAATGGATCTCAAAAACCTTTTTAATATTGAATTTATCAGAGTAATTGATCAACGAAAACAGAGTAAATCAATGAATGTTAATGCAAAAGCAATTTCTTTCAGGACACCAGAGCGAATTTTATCATTTAATAGGTTTTTTATTCAACAGTTGTAGACATGGTTTTATTTTACCTTTAAAGAAAAAAAAATGTTAAGAACATTAAACTTTAAGAGCACATAATGAATTCCGTTTGAAGTCGAAAATAAAAAACTTAGCTGCTCTTCGCCAGTTCTGTTGACATACTACAGTGAAGAAAAGAAAAGAAAAGAAAAAAAAGTAATCAAAATGAAAACTAGACTTTTATAGAAAAATCAGCATGTTATAATTGCTTTGATACATTTCATCTAAATCCTCAAGGCGAATATCCTGACACAAACTTTTAACCAACAGAATTTTCGCCATAAAATCGAACTCACATTAATTTTCGTTTTAAAGGGAGCTCTTCATCTAACACCTTCATGAAATTAAGAATTTCTATCATGGCAGCACCTTTTAAGACTTATTCTTTAAAAATACATATAGAAATGGAATATTTGTAATGCAGAAAAGTTTTTATTTATTGTCATACAACATGTTTTTAGTTAATCCTGTGATTGTTTTTTATGAGTATCCACAACGGTTATCAGCTTTTTTTTTTTTTTCTCACAAGTTCAGGACCACAGACAAGCCCAAATGTCTTATCTCTAAACTTCAAAACATGATTAATTTGCATATTACAAGATTTTTCTTATTAAAATATTAAATCATCAAAAAAAGAAGAATTTTCAATCCCTTAAGATAACGTGAACATTCTCGTATGACAAATCGTTCCAAGTACATCGGTTAGATGCTTCTTTTTCCAAAATTCATTTCTGTCTATTAAAACGCAAAAATCTGCAGAATAGCTAGGTATTTTGCAGAAAAACAACGGTTTTCTGCATTTCTGTGGATCATACATTAAATGCACCTCATCATTTATAGTATTGGTAATATGGAAATGTTAAAATAATTAGAAATTTAAAAATGTTAACATAAATAAACAAATTGAGAGTAATAATAAGCATTGCTCCATCCAATTTATGATCTATACATTGACAGCATTAATTTATGCTCAAAGGATTTGTTTGTTCGTACCTTTTAATCCTTTTAAGACTCATAAGACATGTAGGTACTTTCAAATCAAATTAATTTTAAAAAGATCAGTCAATTGAAAGGGTTAAAGCTAGGATGCAAGTTTAATAATTAGAATTTCCTAAAAGATACCTGATTTTTTTTTTTAAACGAAGGGAACTAATCAATAAACTTATAACATATCTCTTGAACCTTTTACACACACAAACACTCATATATATGTCTACGTTCAATTTGTGTCATTGAATACAAAACTTTTCAAGTTGTCGAGCATTATGAAAAGAAAACACTGCAGTTCTAAGATACCATGCCAAAAATCTCTAGAGTATTGTTTCCTGAGCCTTTTTTTAGTAAACAATCCCATTCCAAAAAGAAAGCCATTATCCTCTATTTTAGCATTTGATAGCATCTACTTTCCGTAGATACCAAATGGATTTGTTTTCACTCAGCTCAGACTTCTCACGAGCGGAGGCTCTTCGAGATTCATAAATTTCAACAGAAATGTTGCCTTTTCTAAAACTGGAGGTAATGGGCAGGTTCAGGCTCGTAATGTATCTCAGTTCGGAGGAAGAAAAGTTGCCATCATTAGAAGAAAGGTGTTGAATTTCCACCTCACTTTAAAAGGCATTTTCTATCTAAAAATATTTAAACAGTCAGAACGCATTCGTTGCCACTTGTATGTATTGTTTAAATGGTAAGATACAACGCTAATGAGTTTAGAAAAGCTTCAGATTAATTTTTATTTTTAAAAGTTAACAAATATATATTTTGGAAAAAGCCCTAAACATGCTACTAAAAAAGAAATTTTCTTTAATGCTAAATTTTGCCTAATCAGAAATAAGTATTTTTTAATAAAGAGGGAAAAATAATTTTGTTTATATGCTTCAAATAAAGTTGATGCTAAAATGAATCATTTGAACGATGAAATAATTTAATTATTAGCTTCCGTATTACTTTCAATCCTCTAAATTGATAAAATTTCTTATTCCAAATATCAGGCAACCTTAAGTTTTTAATTTAATCGGATATTTGTGATTGTTTGAAAATAATATTTTTAAAAATGGGTTCTCAAAAGTTTGTTTAACTCACCCAACTGATAAAATAGAGGTTTTTCTAAACATCTATTATACTGTCATTAAAAATATACATAATATAATCAAGATGTTTAAAATTTTTCCCTTTAATCATTTCCATTAAATGTTACAATTCTGAGCTTTTTATTGTAGATATGATATTAGAAATATTATAAATGATAAATGATAAATTAATATCGAACAAATGATAAATTAATATCGAAGTGATAATATAACTCAACGTATTGAAAGCTCTAACACTATTCACCGTACTATGCATAATATTAGAATATGATACGTCATAAAATTTAAGGCTAATTATTTCAAATATGCACTTTTTTTCGTTTTACCTGAAAATAAAAGTTCATAGAGAAAGATTACTATGTATTATTAGTAAGTAAATGAATTTTTTATTGAGTTTTTATATATTACTTTTGATCAAAAAAATATATTTATATTGATAATATTTTGCTCTGTATACACATCTGTATTTTAAATCGCACTTTTCAAAGTAATGTATTGGATATTGATTGTTGGTTTAATTCTACCATTAACTAAGCAGCAAGCAAATAATAAAGAATAATTTGTGCTCTGTGAGCTGTTAGCATATGTTACATAAATTTATAAAAATAACATACTCAAATGCAGTTATATGTCAGAGTGAAAAATTTCGCTGTTATTGATTTGCATTATATGGCCCAATGTAGTTTGTAGGCTCTATGAAAAAACCACGGGAAAGAATATTTCGTTTGTAATGTGGAGGTTACAAAATGGCATAAATGAAGCATAAAAGTAAATGCATGAAAAAAGTTAACGGAAGTGTCATCCATATTACTTATGGTTTATTTATATGACGTCATAATCACATTGTAAACATATTATTTTCAGCGAAGTCGCGTCCTGTTTACGCACTACAATATACGCAATGGAGTTGGGGCGCAACTGCAAATGACAATTTGTTTAAAACTGAAAATTATTTTCAATTCAAACAAAAATAAGAGCATGTTATTTACTGTAACATATAAATTGTTTATATTAATTTTCATCCACATATAATTACAGTAATTCGTACTGAAACAGAATGTGAATGAAAATTCACATCCTTGAGAGAATTTACAACCTTCATCCTTGAGATATACACAAAAAGCGATAAAAGGCTTCTAGTGTTTACTGCTTGTTTATTTATTTTCATTATCTATCATTATTAATAATATTAATTTATTTTCGCTGCCATTGTAGGAAGTCATACTCTGTACTTTTCAGATAAGTTTCTTATTTCCTGAAAAAGAGGATATAGTCTTAGACTTCGGAACTTATACAAAGTTTTAATTAGCGCATGATTACTGAAGCAGTGAAAGCTTCTTATATAAGATTACAATCTCTTTATTTAATAAAGGATGATGAACTCAGTTGTAAAAATTTATCTATTTTTTTATATAAAATTTTTCATATGCATTGAAGTGATGGGAGGCTCTGATTCTAAAAGTATTTAAACTGCTTTCTCAAAATACTGATTAATTATCTGACATATGAGGAAAGATATTAGTATATTGAAGATTACCAGTTTTCATGAAACGAGTATGTTCAAGACTTACCCAAGCTTACTTTCTGAAAAACGGGATAAAAATTTCTTTCAATTTAAAATTTAAAAAAAAAGGTTTTAAAATATTCTTTTATAATTGCACTAAATGACATTCTTTTAAAACTTTTTTTATTTTGTTATTTATAGCTTCTCAAATTCACTACCTGGTAGGATCACATACACACAACTAAAACTTGATTAAATTTATGAATATATGAAAATTAATTCTGAAATTATTAAAACAGTACCATCGGGAATACACAAATATGAAAAATTTCCACCATTTAAGAGGTCGTGAAGTGAGCAAAAAATAACAATTATGTCTTGGGTATTTTAGGTGAAATATTACAATAAAATAATCAAGAGATTAAAATTAATGGCTTAGTAGTTAGACTACATGGTAGAAATTAATTTTACAGTATCCGGATACTTTCAATAATTGCCAAATTGCATTTTTTTTCTTTGGTGAGCCAATATAATATAATTTATATTCACTTCCCGCTTTAAAATACCACTAGAGCTATTTAGTGATGGGCCTCGCAATTCGGAACAGCTGTCAGATGACGAGGACGATGCCTGAACTGGCACGCTCCTTTCCACATAACAACATCGGGGGAGGGAGGGGTATGAATTTAGCGTGCACCAAGCCCACGAACACAATGGTTCTTCAGTGGAATCGGTTCATGAGCCTGAAACCCTCCAGTTCCGAAGCAAGACCTTTCCACTAGGCCACCGCGGCCCTTTAAGATGAGCTGAGAAAGATTAAATGAACAAATCATAAGATAGAATTAGATAATCGTATATATGCTTAGGTAATCGTATGTACGCTTAAGGAAAAGGCTTAAAATTTTATATGGATGATTGACCTAACTTACATTTAATTAGCTTGAAATTAAAGGGAACCAGTGCCAATAACAAAATAATATTTTGTTTCCGATAGGGAGAATATGTTTCGTATTTTTGTTTTTAGGGTTTTGTATTTTTATGAATTTTGTTGTCGCTATTAACCATTCTGAGAGATTATTCAGAGGTTGTATAGAAATTAATTGCTTAAGGTTAGTAGGTAAGTCATCTGCTAATTCTTCTAATATCACTCATATTGAAAATTCTTGTCTGCTTAAATTTAGTTTTTCAGAAAAGTAATGAACAATACCCTCCTCTCATTTCATGCCTCTAATGAGAAAGTCTGTTGATGCTATTGCAATAATTTTCCAGCTATGAAATAAGTCCCAATTTTTAATTTTTTCCTAAGAACTTTCATACTAATCTAAGCCATCATTATTTAAGAAGCTGGAGATACTTATGAATTTCTAAATTTCATACAAATTATGCTTTTGACATTTATAATTAGAATATTTTAAGAGGAATCTTACATCCAAGGAACAATAAGAACCAAACAAGATTAAATAAATGGAATTTCTAAGATACCCTTTATTTAACTTCTCAGGACTTTCCTTATTCGTATTATTCACATTAATTTCTTTAAATCCTTTGATTTCATAAACAGACGAGAAAGAGAGGCATTCAGAGCACATACCGGGTGGCCAGAAATAAAACACCCCTACTCTGACCTCCCTGGATATCGAACTACTCAGTGTAAAGGCTTGAAAATTTGTGGACATACTATTCAAAAAATGGGGAAACGGATTTCACGAAAAAAAAATTTAGTTCCAGAAATCACCGATAGGTGGCGCTGTACCACTGGACGTATGCTGAAAAGACACAAAAACACGTTTTAAACACATTTTATTTGAAAGTACCAAGCATACATGAAACAAGGACGTTATCGATGCAGGGAATGCTGCTCAATATGGTTCCCTTCCTGAAGATGTAAAATGTGAAGTCTGTGGACAGCTTGTTCAACTGCGGATCGTAACTGGTCATCTGAGATGCTTCTCACATGCAGACTGATACTCTCTTTCAAATCTGCCAAGGTTATCAGACGTTCTCGATAAACACGGTTTTTTAAGTGTCCCCAAAGCCAAAAATCACACGGATTAAGATCCGGTGAACGAGATGGCCAAGTTGTCGGAAACGCGCGACTGATTATTCTGTCAGTGGTGAAATGTTGGCGAAGAAACTGTTGCACAGGGAGTCCAATGTGTGGAGGTGCTCCATCTTGCATAAAAGTAATGGTGTCAAGGCATTGGCGCTGCTGCAAATGGGGTACAACAAATGTTTCGAGCATCCTTTTGTACCTGTTGGCCGTCACGGTACATGTCTCAAGGCCATTGGAAGTAACCTCTTCGAAAAAGAACGGTCCAAGGATGAATGTGGCTGTGAATCCACACCAGACTGTAACTTTCGGTGAGTGGAGTGGAATCTCTTGGAAGGTACGGGGGTTTGTCGTGTCCCATATGCGACAGTTATGGGTGTTCACTGTTCCACTGAGGTGGAAATGGGCCTCATCGCTCCACAGAATCTGCCACGGCCACGATGCATCCACTTCAACTCTAGCAAGAAATGTCAATGCAAAGGTCAGTCGCATCTCCCTGTCTGTGGCCAGCAATTGTTGATTAGGGCGGATTTTGTACGGGAAACAATGCACCATTTTTCTGAGTACGTTCCACACTGTGCTATAGGGAACACCCAAGTGTCGTGACACTGCACGTGCACTACTGCAGCCTAAAACATTATCCATTGACTGTTCAACAATACCGGTGGCAACATCTTCAACGACATCTGAACGAACCGGTTTGCGTCCTCGACCAGGCTGAACTCCAAGATGTCCAGTTTCCTCGAATCGAGCGATCATTCTCCTGAGAGCTTGTGGAAGCAATGGTCCCTTACGCAAATCCTTAAGTCGGCGAAACTCTCGAAGTGCTGCTGGAGCATTTCCTTTATTCTCGTAAAACAACTTCACAAGCAAAGCGCGTTCTGGCAGCGTGACAGCCATCACTAATAAGAATGACATTCCCCACCTTTTAACTTCTTTTATACCCAGAACATGGCTTCTAACCATGCTTTATGCAAATTTTTCTGGTTACAGTATGAAATTGCAGTTACAACGGGAGTTCTAGCTTCTTTACTATTTTTATTTTCCATAAGGGGCAGAAAAATTAAAAAGGAAGCATGGAAGCATTCCATTCCGCATAAACATTTTAATTTTTATTATTATTTGTGTCTTTTGATCATAGTTCCAGTTGTGCAGCGCCACCTATCGGTGATTTCAGGAACTAATTTTTTTTTCGTGAAATCCGTTTCCCCATATTTTGAATAGTATGTGTACAAAATTTTGAGCCTTTACACTGAGTAGTTCGATATCCATGGAGGTCAGAGTAGGGGTGTTTTATTTCTGGCCACCTTGTATATATATTCAAAAAGGGGGTAGCGAAATTCAGCAGAGTAATAATTTATTTTAGGCTAATGATTTAGCGTGATACTTTTGCAATAAAAAGGTCGACAATTAAAATTACCCAAATCAGATTCTGAGATGCAAGGGAAATTCTTGCGCTAAAAATGAACAGAAAAGAAACAGGTTTTGGTCACTTGAAAAATTAGGTATACATTTGTGCGCACAGTGCTTAAGTACAGCCGAAAAATTCTTATTTTTTTTAAAGTAATTTCTCACTTTATGGAATAAATTAAGTGATCTGCACATTAACTAGATAATACTCAAATAAACGGTTTTCGAAATTCAACGATAAAAAATGTGTATGGCTGAAAATTATTTCAAAGTCATTCTTGGGGAATTTTTATTTCTGTTTCTTTCAGCTAAAAAATTTATTTCAGTGTGTACTGTAAATCCTATGAATATGCTAATTTGAAATTCACTGCGTATTTGTTCCTCCTATCGCTAAGTAGCACTTTTTTTATTCAGAAGTATGTTATATGCTGTTATTACGCCTTCGTAGAAATTTTGGCAAAATCTTGTTCTTACAAATATGTCACTTATATAGAAGACGTTGAGTATTAAGATGTTATATGGAAAGATGAGTACATGAAATCTGCCCCTGTAAGCCCTTAAGCTGCTTATCCCGTAATTTTTGCATGTTGTCAGTCAGTCCATTTTCTATTGCATCTTGCGTTTTTCATAGCTTTGTATGTATATTTTTACTATATCATATTGTTATCGTATAACATATAGTATTTGTTCACTTTTTTTGAAAAATATTTGAATTTATTTGGAAACATCGTTCTAATGAAAGGTTTTGAAAAATTTCGCAGTCATAGGATTAGTGCATCTATATATATGTCGTCATAAATAGATAACTTTATTCACTAAAGTCCCACCTTCGTTGCGCTACCCTTCAGATAATATATGTGGGATTTTTAATATATTAAACTATTATTTGAGATATTTCTTATTTAAATGTAATTGAAATTATGAAAAATTAAACCGAGCACTAAACATTTTTTCTTTTTTTCTTAAGTGAAACTTAATTCAGATGATAATCTAGTATATTCTTTATTTAGGTGCAACTGAAATTATTCAAAAATAAAATAAATCGTTTCAAATGAGTCCCGTCTGATTGGGGAAGAACGTCAGATTATTTGCAGAGTAATTATTCATTAAGAGTTGTTGACAAGCATTCAGCGCAAGAAGATGGCATACTCAATGACCTCTATTCAAAGTTACCAAAAAATAAATAAATGTGTCGTTTAGTAAATAAATAAATGTTTGTTCTAAAACGAATACCCAGAAGTTTATAAATAATTTCACTGAAAAAAAAGGTACATATAAATGTCATACCAAGTTATTAATTTACTTCCGTTGATGATAAATGCAGAAAATTCTTCACGTCACTTGTAAGCTAAATATATGCTGACAGGTTGTTAGCATCTAGTTAAGCGCCATTTATTTTGCTATTGAGAAGGAGCTTCTCTCTTTTAACTCGGCAGTATTCCAAGGAGTTCATATTTTCGCATTTCTTAGAACTGTTGCAGTTATTTCTCAAATCCTTCCTGTTGGTTTATCTTTCTTTTCTGAGCATTGAAAAAAAAGAAAAATTCAAGTCACGTAACCCGACTCTTCGCATTTATCAAAGATTCCCCTCCTTTATTTTTTCCGTGAGAGAAACAGATTTTAAAAGTCTTTCTTAGGCGATCTACAGGTTTGCAATGAGCTCCCTTTGACATATAAAATACTCCTGTATTTCTAGTGAAAGAAAGTCATGAGGAAATGTGAATTTTATTCTGAAAACCATTCTTAAGCTTCATTACATTTTGAAACTTCGAAAGGATCGGTTATTACAGTTAAAAAAACACTAAAAGAAATTTGGGAAAAGAATCGTATCAGAAAACAGGAATAACTTGAACTTCACATTCACTTTTGTTAAAAATCTTATCTTATATTTTTACTTCCTTGCATACGTAGTATACAAACGGAAAGTACGGTAATTGTCAAAAATTTTGAAGTCGGGATATTGACGAATCTCCTTGTTTCATATCTTCCCAATTCCAAAAAAACACATTTTTGAGATTGTATCTGCCTGCAAACGCGTTTAAATCAAAACTCTTTGAAGTAGACAGATGAAATCTGGTATATGGTCTTTATACCAAATAGCAGATTTCTGTAAATTTTAAACGAAATCTTTTTATCCTGTCTGAATATAAGTTAACATGATAACTACAAAATGAGGAAAGCCTAATGAATAAAAAATGATATGGAGATTTTAACCTTTAATGAATAGATACCTAATAAATTTGGAACCGAATCCACCAAAGGAGTTAACTATTTATCTGATTGTACTTTTACTGGTATATAAAATAATGCCATTAACACAAAAATGCAAATAATTGTTGCTGTTTCTTATGGCACTTGCCATGGACAAGCCCGCGGTTACGAAGACAATGATTTAAGATAATAGTGAGTGTCACTTGTTTTCCGCCAACTAGGACCAAGAATACGAATTTGCCACTCACGCATCACTCATTCGCTTGCACAGCCCCATCTTTACAGGGGGGTGGGATGAAATCACACATCTCACAGACAGAGAGAGGAAAAACAAGCATACCCGAACCCGGACACGAACGCAGGACTCCTGATTAAGGGGAAGACGCTCTACCCCTATGCCAGGTCACTGGCAAACAACGAATTTAAAATATGAAATATGGAATGTGATTTTGTGAATGCCTTTGTATTTCTTTCTGTGTTACATTTTGACTTCATTTGGTCTAAAGAAAAAAAATCGAAAACGAACATTCGGTATTTTGATGCTTTTGGAATAACTGTATTCTAGCGATTAATCGCAAAAAAAATTGTCGACGATTTCTTTTTCATAACTACTATTCGTCAATGGCATGCTGTTAATAAGTACATTTATTAGAGATTATACGAGGAAGATTCAAAGAGACCACTTTCACTGATTATGCTTCTTAAATTGCAATTACTGGTTATTCAAAATGCAAATAAATAAACATCAGTCAATAATTTTTGGCATGAACTTATAATGTCGAAAGAGTGAAATGTAGCTGTTACCTTTATCAATAAGAAATTATTTCATGTAATATGAACACGAACAGATTTTTTTAAAAAAAGCAGTTTACAGGGCAGATGAGTAAGAGGATCTGAGTTGGCAATTTCTTGTGTAGATTTAAAATCTCTAAGCATTAAGATGTAGATTGTGCCGAGATAAACGAAAAATGTTTTTGAGATACTATTGATAGTACTATGAACAAACAAGTATTGTGATAAACATATATGTGTACATTTCACACATACATTCATTTTGATCCCTAAGTAAAAGCTCGTTTATTTTAACTATGGTGCAATCCTTAACAGTTTAACTAGACTATGAAGTGGCTGAAAAACCCAATACTAAATCTAAAGAAAAAAATTTTAAATGTTAAATAACAAAAAAAATAATAATAATAAGTTACTCAATTAACAACGGTCTAAAAATGTTGATCAGGAAAAATTACGTAATAAAAAGTACCAACAAGTGACAAACTTTCCAATAAAATAAGTAACATTTTCTGAAGTTGTGTTCTCATGTCCAGAAAATTACTCAACTTCTTTAGAGAGCTCAAGAATAAATGAAGAAAACTGAAATAGATTACTTTTGTACTGTAGTACTATAAATACGCGCTATTGAAAGAAACATGCTTTACTCTTTGAGATCGATAGTGAAACATTGTTTCCAATTATATGAGGGATACGTACCTTATTTTAGGGGATAACGTGTTTCTGTTAACTTGCAGAAAGTGCATTGATGAGTATTGAATAAAACAGTAACTTGGATTCAGAATGTGTTTCAATGTATTTCTCTAATGTACAATCTCTGACCCCATTTTTATAGAACTTTCCATATAAAAACATTTCAAGTTAATAAATCTCAAAAACACCGCGTCCCACAACTATATTTAAACTTAATACAAAATGATCTTAAGAAAACATTTGCAAAATTACATACGGATCAGATGGCGATACCCTAAATCCAAAACAGTTTAAACACGTTCAAACTATGTCTTTGATATTTTCTTCATTTGCCCCTTGGAACAATCCTCGAGTTGAATGCTGCGATACGTTACATTAATAAAACTTAGTCATTCGCTTTTTCATTTATATTTATTCTATTATTTTTTTAAAAACCAACATAGAAATGAGAGGACTGCACTTTAAATTAAGCCTATAAGACTGTTTGAGTTTATCAGAATTTCAAAGTACTTTCATGATAATATTAAAGTAACACACAAAAATAGGAATGAGTTTACATTCTTAGTCAAATATCTCCTTTCTTTTAACACTTAAAACAGAGATTCAGATCCTTTTGAAATTCCTGTTAAAATTTAAAATTCTTAGTCATGAAATGCAACAGGCAAAAAAACTTTGGATTCATTTACAGCATCATTATTTAAATTAATTCTAGAATGGGGTTTTTTTTTTTTTTTGGTTAAGCATAACTAAATAATTTTACCGATATGCTAATGTACTGTTACGTAGTCATTTATTTGTCTTAATATTATGACATTGCCCTCTATATTTCCAAATACCTAAAATATTTTAATATTTTTCACTCATATACAAAAATTACTAAGCAAAGTGAAATTATTTTTAAAAAGAGTATATATTATAGTTCTGATTGAAAAAAACGATATTTTCCACATCTAAATAAGTTTATTCATAGGAGAAATTACATGGTGATGATCAAAATATAACTACGCTACAGAAGCAAGCAAAAGCGAAAGTTTTGGATGGTAAGATTGCTCACTAGAGTATATCCTTCACCGTGGAATGTGATGTGCACTACTGGGAATATGTGTCCAAAAGTGTGGATTCGTGCCTAGAATAATGTCATCTATAGTAATTTGAGATGATTGTGTCTATTCAGGAAACTATCAAAATGTAATTAGTTAAGGCTCCAGAAAGAATACAAACCTGTCCCAGTCCTTTTCAGGGAGAATTCAAAACAGCTATTTTGTGAGCATTCCTCCTAAACACGTTTTCTAATTATTTGGATTGGCTGACATTTCGAATTTACTGAGTCAAAATATTTCTTCTGCAAAATTGGCATATGAATCCCTGGGAGCAAAGAATTGTGCTTATGGGTTAATTGCGTAACTGCACAAGAAGGTAAAATCTTGACACAAGATCTGTCATTAAATTGTGGTTTCAAAAGCAACAGTATTTGCTTTTGTTTGTTTGTTTCGAGAGCAACATATATGCATTTTGCTCTAGAATATATTCCCTGACTAAATGATTATAGACAGTATCGAAGTTATTGGTATAGTTCACCAAGTGAGTATGCATAAGATTTTTGAAATCCGCCGTTTATGCATTTTTTACAGTTCATAAAATGTAAGTTTAAATTTTAATTGTTATCAAGAAAGGAAAAGTGACTAAAGAATTATTTTAAATCACAATTAGTAATAAAACTTAAAAAAAAATATTTCCATTTTTTATACTACTTGATACAAAAAAGCTTCGAAAAGCAGTAAGTGTAAATCAGACATATGGAAAGAGTCATTTTCATAATAAAATATGGAATTACAAATCCAAAGGGTATAGTTAAAGTGGCATAATCAATTATAAATTCATAATAACACAACAACCGACATACAAGGGACGTTTTTCCCTTAGTTCAAATGGTACATTTAAAAAAAATAATGGTAAAGGATGAAATGTACAAATTACCAGAAGTTATGTACAAATATGTTTTCTTTTTGACATGATCGCAGTGAAATATCAAGCATTACCATATCAGGCTTCCGATCCTTTCTTCGAAGAGCTTTGCCTCAGTGATGTGAAATGATTCTCAACGTTCCTTTGACGCTCATCATTAGTCTGGAAGCTTTGATCCCCAAATCAATTCCTCAATTCAGAGAATAAATGAAACTCAATCGACTTTAAGGCGCCTTCTCCTTGAAAGGGTATAGGAATGAAAGTATATAGTATTTGTTATGCAAGTTGATCATAGATCAAAATGTGGTTCGAAAGAAACAGAGAATGCTGGAAATCAGGCAACGTACTGACCAATCAGCATGTGAAAATGGCGACTTAGAAATGCGAATGTTTCGACATCGCTGCATTTTTTAGGGTTCATCGAAGTTTTTAAAAAGTCCCATGTACATAAATAACAACATGCGGAGCATCTGTAGCTTTATTTGGTAAATGATATGAATACTTAGTTTTAACATTTGAAAAGTCTATTGGTAGTACTGCTGTCTATTTTCTATTATTTATGTCATGTTGTTTATGACATTTTAGGACTTAATTTATGTAACTGTGTTGTTGTGCTTCGGTGATTTGGTATTTCACCAAACCTATGCTGCTTATTTTGCAAGGAATATCATTTTTTTATTTAATTAACTAATGAGAGCCCTCTGCAAGGGCTACTTTATACGTTTGCGACCCTATGTTGTATAAATAAAAAAAATGTTTCTTTGTATTTTAATTCATCCTTAAAATTTGTTTTTTATAATTAGCTTTAAAAACTGCATACAATGTATATTATTTCAGAGACAATATGTTCGCCTGTCTTATTGGGGAAACAAAATAATTTAATTTTAAGGCAAATTCCATCGCTAAACATTATATTTTCAAATTGGAATTATTTTTACGATTACTTAAAGTTCTGCAATCAACAAACAGAGATATGTAAAATTTATTGAAAAAATGATGGAGCGAGATCTAATTACTGATGCTTAAACCATTGAATATTTTATTGTAAAAGAGCTATCATTTTCAGAACTATTTTCAAACTTGACTATAATCCAGATACTTTCATTGTTCATCTTTGAGGTAAGAGATTAACCGAAACTAATTTTTTTAATTCCGACTTTAAGAAACATATAGTGAAAGAACTGCAGTTAAGACAATTAATAATTAAATATTTAAATGAACAAATGTTTTTTAATAATTAATCTTCTATTAAAAGTTGCTTCATATAAGAAAAATATTAAGTAATCTCTGTAAAAAGTACCTACAAAAAAATTCTTCGCAAATACATATTTTTTCTATGACAGGAAATAATACAAATACACAAATACAAAAGTACCTGGAGTCCGAAAAATTTCAGTGAAGCTGATTTTTATTTAGTTTTATTCTCTCTCTCTCTCTCTCTCTCTCTCTCTCTCTGGTTTATTTTAGATTGAAAGTGAAAAAAATCTCAAAAATAATAGCAAAAAAGGAAAAACTTTCGTTTAGATACTGACACATTTGTTTCTAACATAAAAAATGAATCAGTCATTCATATGCTACTGGATAAAATTCAAGCAATTATTTACATTAAAAACAATTATATTCCACATTTTATCAAGAACCTGCCATAAATACTGTATCTGTTCAAGTTAACTAGAAACCGTTTTCATTCATTGCTTTTGTAAACATTCTACACGATAATTTCCTGCACATTAAAAATTAATTAATTGTATAATAGAAAATTAAATTCACCATGAAAAGTTTAAAGAAAAAGAAAAAAATGAAGGATCTCATTAAAACTTATGATGAAGAATAATGAACGGAATATCCTGAAACTATGGGCAAAATTGAAGCACAATTGAAATCAAACATGAAAATAAATTTTGAAAAATTTAAGCAACTTCTAAAATTCCATGGTGACGTGCAAAATATAGTTTAAAAGTAAACGGTATTGTATTTGACTGATTTACCTGTTAATGAGCATATTTTTTAGATAAAAGTAACTAAATTGGTCTTTAGTACATAAAATGAGCTGTTTGTTACTTTTTGCCGTTGATGAATCGTTGTAAAAGTTAGAAATTTTGTAATCATGCAGTCACTATATTGTGCATGAAATATATTATATACAAATATTTGATAGCGGCATATTTGTTACAAATGGAAATTATTATGCCTTTAGTGTTTTAAAATGCAGCTCTTAAAATCTATTGAGCAATATATCCAAGAGCACAAAATGATTAGTTAATAACTGTTACAGAAAATAAATATTAAAGAAATTGATGCAGTCAAGCGTAAAGAAGCAGTGAAAAGTAATCAAAATCTGCAATTAAAAAGAAATGAAAAATGAAGAGTAAAAGGGAAAATGAAGTTTTCTTTTTTTCATCTATAACATTCCATCATAGAATTCAAAAGGATACTTTCAATCACTTCTCTCAAATATCTAAGAAAAAGCATCTAGGAATAACCATACCTATAAGCTTTTTTAATTGCAAGATATTATATACCTCTTGAGAAAACAATCTCCTTTTTTCTTGGAAATAGTTAAGAGGCCTTCAAAAAGTTAAATGCTTTACAGCAACTCTTCACAAATATTCTATCATTTTATTACTCATATCTTCTGCAGGAGGACCGAGCTAAAAATAAATTTAAGTTAAAAATAAGGCAGACGTATAATAACTAGTTATCTAACCTGCAGAGATACAAAAACATTGAATAAATGTTTAACTTCAGGTAGAAGGAGATCGTATGTGGGTTTCAGAGAATTGGGCCAGACGTCTGATTTTTAAGGCTATTCGAAAGTGAATGTAACTGCAAGACATTTATATCTTAATACAGGTTGTTTCCTAGCCAATGTCCCAAACATTAGGGAAGTGAAAAAGGTTTTAAAAAATTTAAGATTCGTGCAGCATGGCATGGTTGGAAATGCCTTATTTATGCATCGAGACAAAAACAGAGAAGACAAGGAATGAAAAGTAGCAAAGGTTTTAATTGTAATGTTTACAATAGCCGAAACAGTAAATGTTATAGAAGGTAAAAAACAAAATCTATGCAAGAGTTTGAGATGTTAGGTACCCCAAGTTCGTATCTAACCTTGGAGTCGGATAAGTTATGGGATCCCAAGCATCCTGGAAAATTTCTGTCATACTTTAAATCTCTCCAATAACTACTGAAAAGATACTCAGGTGATTCAAAATTTCATTCATTCTGTTTTCATATGACCCTAGAAATAAATATCAATTCATGATAGATTAGGCGATAAATGCAGTCAACACTGCCAAAATTTAACATTTAAAGTTTCAGTTATGAAATAAGAAGAGCTCCTTTCATTCAAAACAATAATGAACGATGGAGAGACTGGAGAACATGTTCGTCATTGTGGCAGAACTTACCGTAGATTTTCCGAATTATTACAGTAAGAATTTCCGAGGTAAAGTCTTACAGAATGGTCTTCAACAATGATGACATAAGTATTTTTTTTCTCAAATGGTTCTAAGGTAAGACAATACCCATCTACCACATGAAGAAATTTCCAACTCTGTAATGTTAAGTGATTCCGAATTGTCTTGGTATCATCCTTTATAGGGTGTCAAAACTCCATTGAAACGTCTGAAACTGGCTGACTGGTTTATCTATTAAGAATCAAAATGACTTTTGTACAACGAATACGCATCTATTGAAGTTTTACGGCTGTAATACTGACAACTACATTGTTCTCTGCAATAGATTTTAATAGTTTATATTATAATAATGAAAGACTATAAACTTAAGGAATCCATTATAAAATTCAGAAGAACTCCCCACTAACTTTGCAGAATCTTGCCTAGCTAGAGTATTGAAATTCTACAAAAACTTCGTGACTTATTCGTATATATACTAAAAAAAGGATAAAAACTAGGTTTCTTAAAATACTATCTAGATATATTTGTAGTATATATTTTAACCGAGAAGAACAAAAAAATAGGAATTTTCTATTAATCTAAGACGTCTGAGAACTATTTTAAGCATCAATTTTAAAATATGTTGAAATGGCATTTACAAAAATAACGACATATGTTGATGTTTTACTTTAGTTTTTCTCTACTATCGAATAATGCTCTAGTACTAAAGGTTTAAATCACACAAATATAACTGATAATAAAAGAAGTGAATTATTTACAATACACCCATTTTGTTGTCTATATTTAGACTATGACATATTCACTCATAATAGACTTCCATATCAAAAAGTAATAATATTTTCCTCAAACAGAAATTTTCAAACGAAGAATTCCACCGGAAAAAGAATGGCCATTTTCTGAAAACATAACAAAAGAAACACTACTACATAAGAGTTTACAAATTCTAACGTTAACGGAGCATTGAGCAATAGACCTAATGCTATGAGTTTGAAGTATAGGTACTGTATAGATGAAATATTTCCCCTTTTGAAAGACATTTCTCGTCTTTTAAAAGAGGAAATATTTCTTTTTCGGGATATTCAGTAAGGGAATTGCTAAAGTGATCCAAACTTCAAATGAACTAATGATCGATTTTTGAACGTCTTTCATGTACACCTCATTTTTCCTGAATGTCTTTCTGAAGGAATGGATTGTGTCGTTGTATGATGTCAAACATTTATCGTCATTTTAAGAAGGTGGATATAACTTATAACAATTCTTGCAGAGCCAGCGGAATTTGGAGGTTGGATGACTAAGTTTATTTTCGAAGCGAAGCACTTTGTCTCAAAGTCAGCGTTAATAAATAAGAAATGCGTCTTGCCTGAAATGCCAACTACAGTTTTCGATATTTTGGGATAAATTTTATCATATCTAAAAACACCTCTCTTTTTTAAAATGTTCCGTTTTGTTTATGGAAAGAAATTCTTCTTTATGATTCATATGATTTTGTTTATTTATACAAAAAAGAATAAATATTGCATAAGTAATAATTACGACAATCTTGTAATCAGTACAATGTTTTAAATATGAAAAAGAGAAATTGCAAAATGAAAAACAGATGAGGAATGACGAGAAGAAGAATGCAATTGTGATTTGAAAAGCTAATATCTGAAATATTAATTATGTTTAATTAGATAATATTAATATTGTTGGGTTCTATAATCTCTCTGTGTCTCGCATATCTAGGTAAATCTATGTCACAAAGGCTCATTTAACATGAAGCGTGACATTTTCTGCTGTTCAACAGAGCTTAGAAGAATTTAGATATAATGTGAGGAATGTGTCATAATTTAGTTCCGATGTATGGAGAAAAAGAGGCTCTCCTAGAGGGATTTGGAGGAAAGCTAACCCGCTGTGATTTTTTTGCACAAAAATTATTTATAGCTACTAACATCAAATCGTCTACTAATGTGAAATTCTCTTCAAGGTCTGTCTGCTGAATAGAACAGATTAAAAGCTAAACCAGAGGACTGAACCCACAAGCTTCTTCTTTAAATTTATGTTACTCAGTCATTTCATGTTTACCCATTGGATAGCTAGTATTTTTTTAAGAAAATACACATTGTTTAATATAAGAAAATGTGCATTCTTTTAATACCAAAAAGATAAATGTCACTACTAAAAATTTAGAGAAATATTTACACTTACACAGTATATTTTGCAGTCAATAATTTAAGTTTCCAATTTTCATTGGTCGAGTGGAAGGGAATCGGATAAACATTGTTAGAAAAGAAAGTTTAAATGAAAAATAGAAGTGAAATTATGAATGAATGAGAATTTTTGAATTCAAATAAATTGATTTTAGATTCTTAAATTGTCTCTATAATTTCAGAGTTTTATTTCATACAGAACCTTATTTAAAATAATGGAAAAATATCAATTCTCTTCATCATTATCTCTAATTTTTAATTAAAATAATATGCATTTTTAAGATATTTAATATTCTTTTTTTCCTCTCAGTGACCGTTATTAAGCTCTTCTTCATCTATTTTGCCCTTACTTATTTATATGCATATAAAAAATACTACAGATCATTTTTACACGACTTTTTAAAGATATATCAAACATAACTAGTCTTGCTAGTGAATTGGATGCATCAAAAACTGGCAGATCAGACCAATCAATGCAAAGCCCTTCTCTCGAATTCAATTTTCGTGATCCATAGCGTACTCTGCAGTTACAAAAAGGATATATCATCACATCACAATGCAGTTAGAAGTGACAAACGAACAGTGAGATGTCACTCGGTATGCGTAATTACATTTGTATAACGTTTCAAGAACTAATTTCAGAAATACCTAAAGAATGGTGTTAAAATTCATAAGGGTAATTTTTAAAAAATACTCTCCTTTGAGCAGCATTTTATGAACGAATTTCGTTGGTTATTCCACATTAGTCATCTCATCTATCGAGCACCTTGTATTTGGCAAAAGGGCATGATGTCACAGAAGAATGGCTGGTTTGAAGTTAATAAGCCGGTGTCCTCTCAGGCTAGCTTGTCTTCCCAGTAATCTAGGCTTCGCGAGTGCGGGCATGATTGTTCTTCTTTGTTCTGTGTGTGATTGTGGCCCCCTGTAAAAAGGGGCTGTGCAAACGAAGTGGCGCATGAAGTAGCTAAGTCGTACTCTTGGTCTTAATTAATGCGACTGAAAAAGCAAGAGACACTCACTAGGCTTAAATCGCTGACAGATAACTGTCAGGCGGGATTGTAAAGTGCCATAAGTCAAAACATAACAGATGTTGATAAAGAGCAAAGAAATGTCACATGACACACTCAGTTATGTTGGCTCACAAATGTAATTTACTAATTCCATAAATAATAGGAAAATTGTGTTAAAAGCTCTAAGTGGAATAAAAAATATGCATATGCTTATAAGAGCCTTATTTTTTAACAAAGTTTATTAGTTACTCCGCATTAGCCTCGTCATAGATTCTTTGGTATAATTTTTGCAATAATTGATAAATTTAATAAAAACATTCCTAACACTTTTATTACCGCATTTTTTTTAAAAATAAAAGAACGGATTTGAAAGTATAATTTCATGTTTTTTCTTTCCATTTAGTCATTCACTTATAATTTTTTTCATATATATATCATGAAAACTGAAAATCAATTCGTCTTGAATACATTGAGGCTACACTTATAGAAAAAAAGGTAATTAAACTAATCTATTAACATCTAAAATTAAGTTATTAACATATTAAAATAGTTTTGGGGCATCTGGAACTTGCATATACGCAACCAAATATTTTCTATAAACAGAAAAACATTTTGAAAAAAAAATCTAAGCTGCATTTCAAATGGTGAACAAAATAAGAATCAAATTAGCCGAATTTATTTGTTTTTTAGAAGCTCTTCATCAATGTCATCATCAGTTATCCTTGGCAAAAAAATTTCAGATAAAAAAAATCGTCAAGTGATGAATCCTTTTTTTCATAGCTCATTCAACTCGTTCAAAAACTGGTGAGCCTTTTGAATCATAATAGCTGAAATTTCAAGTAGAAAGGCAAGGAAACTGACATCGGTTTTCACTTGATAAATGATGCTTAAGTCTGTTTTAAGGCCTAGAATTTAATCTGTGTCATTAAAAAATAAATAAATTTGCTGTTGACATGACTCTCGAATTATCATTTCATCAGTATTCAATTTTATAGTTTTTAATTGTTAATTGCTAACTTAATGTTTAAACAAACAATTGTTTGCTTTAACATTTTAATAATTTTTATAATAATGTTACCTCTATTAATTGATTTTATTTTATGATGTGTTTAATGAATCCAAAAAATGGTGTGTTATGTTTAAAATACATTTATTCTGTGTATTGGCGAATTTATCATCTTTAGACTGATATTCTGATTAAAGCAGAGTGAATCAATTATATCATTCAACTGATAATTTTATTTGAAGATTGTTTTTTGTTTTTTTTTTGATGAAATAAAAAATCTGGATCTTATAATTGCTTAAACTGATAGTGTAAATTTTAAATTATAATGAAAAATGGTAGTTTTCAATTAAATTCATTTTTTTCCATGAAACCACTGTAGAGAATAGTGAAGGAAAAGGCAATCAATTCTGAAATGAAGAAAAAGTACTGATAATAAGCTGAACTTATTTTAGATACAGAAAAGTCAATGATGACAAATGAGTGTGCACTTCAGCAAATTATATATTACAGATAATTTTTTTTTAAACCAAAAACTCGAATTTTGTCGCAAACATTGAATTTCTAAACAGCTAAGTTAGAGATACTCATGCATTATTTTGCGAAGCCAAATTTTGCTTGAACCATTTTATATTTCACTTTCAAATTTTTCTTGATCATTTAAAAATAAATTAAAATTAATTGACAGTCGATAGTTGTTCAAGGAAGTTAACATTATTTAAATTCACCAATTTCTAATCAAATTCTCTATTCTAATTTTTCTTTAAATTAGTGTTTATTCAAGAATTATTATCTTTGTGAATTGTTTTATGTCCTATTTTTCTCTCAATTAACTTTTTTCTTTTAAAAGATTAACTCGGTTTCTTAGGATAATATTTCGTTTTACATCCATGTGGTCACAACTGATTTACAGTGCATTGGAACTGTCATTTTCTTAAAGCATTTTCAAACCTAATAGATATGAAGAAGAGTTCAGTATTCTCGAATTAAATCGTACCCTTGGTAACTTGACTTGGTAAATCCTTTTATTTCCTAAGATTAACCTATAAATACCTATAAATTTATAACAAAAAATAAGAAAGTGATTAAATGCTATAGAAATGAATTAGTTATATTTTCTCTGCAACTAGAATGATAGTATTATCATTTGTATATTTCTTTTTCACCTTTTTCAGAGAAGTAATAATAAAATAGCAATTTATTTGCTTCCGAAAACGACAGCCATTTTTTCCGATAACTAAAGACTAGGGTTTATTTAAAAAAAAAAAAAAAAAAAAAAAAAAAAAAAAAAAAAAA
>JAPMOQ010023642.1:21447002-21507948 GCA_026543055.1 Argiope trifasciata
TGGAATTTCCCTACAGGAAATATGAAAGGCTCAAACTACCGCAGATGTGTTGATAGTAGACAATGCTATCAAGGAGAATGTTGTCAAGCTACAGGATTTTCTAATTTAGGGGCTTGCGTATACGCAGGTTATGCGGCTGCATACGGTTGCAATGATCGCTCACAAAATCTGGGGTGGCCTGGAAATAATAAAGGTAGTCAAATAACAGCCACGCAGTTTGGTAAGTTTCAAAAAATTATGAAATGAGATAAACCAAAATAATTTTCTAAAGTAATTTTTAACAATTTTCTTGTTTAATATTTTACTTTCAAGGCAAGCTTATCATAATATCTTTTATTTTTATTCAAGATTTCATAACCATTATCTATAAAAGATCATTAATCATATTCAAATATCATCTAAATTTTCACACCTTAGAAAAATATCTATTTTATTTTATTCTAAATAAATGCAAATTTAACCACATGTAAATACCAGTAGAGTTTTAGTAAGCTTGCTCATACGTCTTTTAAACGTTAGTTGGACCAAATCTTATTATCTGATTAAATCAATCTTATTTATGCATAACAAATATTTCTTTATCGATGTTGAAACTCTTCTAATGGTATGTGGATGTTTACCATTGATGAAAAGTATTTTTTTAATCTCTTTTTCTTGATATAAAGTAACCTTTTTTTAATAATATTCTTTTTCAAACATATGGCCCTTTTTCGTAAATATAGTTGTTTTGACATAAAACGCTAATTTAACACTTTCAATGCCATCGACGAGGTATCTAGTCTTTCAGATACTTCAAATTATAGGCTTCTGTGGGTTAAAATTTGTCTCTTATGCCAGTTTACATAGATTGATATATATATATATTAGAAAGTTCAACCTATCTGCAGACCCATAGAACTAACTAATCCACAGAAATCTGTAATTGGAAGTATCTGAAAGACGAGATATCTCGTCGGTAGCGTTGAAAGCATTAAAAAGCCTCTAATTTAAAATATTTTCAGAGAAAATTCTGAAATCTGATGTAAAAATACTATTTGGTATTAATATTAAATTGCATTAGAACAGCTTCAATGCGAAGTGAAAGCAGAATAGCAGTTTTACTCACTAAAAATATTACTTTATGAAACCCCTATGGAGTATTTTTGTATTTTACATTGCCAATACAAACAAATTGGCAATGTAAAAACCGTATAGCATCCTATTTAAGTAGACAAAACTAACTAAAAACATTCAAATATTGTGATAGGTGTTTTTGGATTTATATAATTTAAATACTTTCATATCAAAAAATTAAAGTAGATGATTTATATAATAAAAAATCAGGCAATAACAACTGAGCTTCTTTCTTCAATGCAAATGAGTTAAGAGGAGTAACTTGGATTCTATATAAAATCTGTATTACCTTTATTTTTCAAATATAAATTGTTGAGGTATAGAAAAGAATGGAAGGTCATGAAATGAAATGAAATGAAGGTCAATGAAATGAAATGAAATTTTTTCGTTTATAAACAGTGATCTCTTTCTAAATCTAATTAATGCTTAACAATTGCTGTTTATTTTAGCTAATTTATTCTCAAAACGCAGCATAAAGTTACTTATTCCGAAAAATGAAAACATTATAAATATTCCCTCACATGCGCTTATTAATCTCGCTCTGGGGCTTACCTCGAAATGAGGATGAGAAGCTTCAAGCATGGTGGTTGATTTTCGCCACTTTGGAAAGTACACGAAAAGATGGGGTCTGGCTCCTCCTATCAATGAAGAGAAGTACTTCCTTAGGGAAGGATTGGACCGTGGTCCGTGATGACCCTTAGGACTCAATCACAGTTTCCTCCAGTGTTGCTGATGAGGGGGTCTGATCATTCAGTTTTCATGCGTGGGACTTCTAGTGGGTCTGAAAATCAGTGATATGACTATGCACCTATTAATCAATGCGAAGATTTGTTTTGATGTTATAGAGAAGACATTGGCTTCATAGAGACAAAAAGAGTAAAATTAGTTATTAAATATAACTACGGAATATATAATTTAAAGATATAAGAAGAAATTGTTATAATATTACATAATTTTAAAGTAAGTGAAGTAATAAAATTTTAGATAAAGATAATAAGTAATAAGAGTTATGTGTCACATCAACGTAAATGTTATGAAACAATCCTAGTATTGTTTCAAGAAGCCTGCGACATCAATCCGATTAATTTAATATTTATAAGCAGAAAAGGACAATATATCTTCAATCACTTTTATTATTATTCCAAAATAGTTTATGCAATTGGGAAAATACTAAGCGAATTTCCGAAAGAAAGAAATCATTGAATCCTCATAACAACTTGCGTCTGAGTTGAAGCTCTGAAAATGCTCCGAATACTTGCTTAGAAATTTTTCTTCAGCAACACCATCAAATTTCAATTTATTTCAACAAATTTTTTTCATTTACTGATCACATCTATGATATTAAATATAGAAATATAACGATAACTAACTATGTTTAACTTATATTTATAAGCATAAATGGAAATATATCTAGATTCACTTTTATTATTATTCCGAAATCGATCATATTATGAAAAAATACTGAGCGTGTTCCCGAAAAAAAAATCATTGAATCATCATAATAACTTGTTTCAGAGTTATAGTCCTAAAAATACGACTAATACTTGCTTAGATTTTTTTCGTCCGCAATACCATCAAATTTCAGTTTATTTTAACCAGAATTTTTTATTCACTGTTTGCTGATCACGTCTGTGATATTTAATGTAGTAATTAATGCAATGATGAGTAATTATGTAAAACTAGAAGAAGATAATAACAATTACTGACCCATTATCTGCAAAGCGGTAAATAATTCTAAATGTGGAACAAAGGTTTGAAAAAACATATGGAAATATAACAGAAAAAAAAATAGTTATCCTTGGGGTGTCATAACCTTCTTTTCTGCCACAAATATAAATGAGGAAGATGAAGGTTACGATTTCTGTTTTTTCATATGAATTCCTTTTATAACATTCTTTCTACTTTTACATCTTTAAAATTAATCTATCAAACAGAATAAATAGCAAACTATAAAAACACGTTTTAATCATTATCATAATAGCTGTTCACAAGAAAAAGGGAATATCATTTCGAATTTGTTCACCAGGAAAGATATTTAATTGAAAAATATCAACTATATTTTTCTGGTTATATTGTTGCGCTCTAAAGAGATTGCAGTTCGTGCACTGCAGCCACAAAATTATAGGAATAGCATAAATTACTCAGGACTTAATAATTACTCATTAAAAATAATATTTTCGATTTGATGTAAATAAATTGTAACAAAGGTGCTATAACAAAGTAATCACTAGTTTTCAATTAATTTTCGTTAGAAATTAAACTTCATATCACACAATTCATTTCAGTTCTTTATAAACCGAAGTTGCCCTCTCTTTTTACAATAACTTTGGATAATGCATTCAAAATTACATTTGCATTCTCAACATCTTCAGTTTTAAATTTTTAAGCACAGAATTAATTTTTAAATTTCAGTCGCTTTACTTAACTTTAACTACATTAGATATTTTAATGAATAAGCATTGATGAATACACGGTTACTTGACGTCTTATGAGACTCTAATATTTTCCTTTTGATATTGTATTCTAAATTTCCTTTGAAATACAAGTTTCATCTATATATAACATTTATGATACAATTTTTAATGAAAGCAGTAAAAGATATGAAAAAAAAAACTAAAAGCAAAAAAAATGTAATTTTTTTATTTAAATGGAAACAGTAGAAATGATGCCCTAAAACTGTTTATGAATAGCTGTTATCTCCTCTTTCCCACCAACATAAAATTTTGGACCTTCTACAAGACCATGAACGACTAGAATGTTCAGATTCTCATTTTCAGAGTCCTACTCGTAAGTATTAGGTTGGTGCGTATGAAATGTCGGCTTCTTAAGTGATTGTATAAAACTGCATATATTTCTTCAAAAGCTGTTTATTCAATCAAAGTATGCTCCATTCGCTTCAATACACTTCTCCCAACGAGATTTTAAAGCGTAGATGCCTGTCTTAAAAAAATTTTGGTCTTTAGAATTAATAAACTCTGATATCGAGTTTTTTAGACTGTCTTCATTTTCATAGTGTTTGCCCCTTAAAAACAGCTCTAAATGCTTGAAAAAATGAAAATCGGTCGGCGAGAGATCCGGTGAATAGGGTGGATGCTGCAAAACTTCATATTCCAGTTCGTTCCAGCTTATTTCGCTCTGTCAGTGCGTGCGGTACCCACTTGTCCATCTTCTTAACCTTGCCAATCTCAGAAAGGTGTCTCAATATCGTTGTATGGTCAACTTTCATCCTGATAGCAAGTTCCCTCGTGGATACGGCTGGATCCGCTTCCACTAGAGCCTTCAGGTCATCATTCTTCACAGACGTTTTGGGTCTTCCGCGCGGCTCATTTTGCAGTGAAAAATCGCCAGTCCGAAATTTTTCGAACCAACGCTGCACTTTCCGATCGTTAACCGTATTCTCCCCAAACGCTTGGTTTATGTTGCGTGCAGCTTTTGCAGCACTATTACCAAGTTTGTACTCATATAAGAAAATGACGCGAATGTCGGCAGAATTCATATCGGCAATAAACTCAAAAGAAATAACAAAAGGGAAGACCTTCGAGAAAACCTATTTTGCTAAAATGAGTCTCTGGCAATGGACAATACGACTATGAATGAGGTTATGCCAAAGACAAAAGTATAACGAAAACAGGGAGACAAACGTCCGCATGTAAAGAGAATCCGACATTTCATACGCACCAACCTAATATTTTGTGTTTGACAGTATAACGAAGATCATCAAGCGTGTATTACGGGTGTCTTTTTCTTAGTTTCTTGAAAAATTTGTCAAAAAACCCTACAGTTTTGGTAAAAATATACCAAATTTTATCCATTTAAATTGTTATGTTTGAGAGCTATAGCATTTCATGCATGCGAAAGCACAGATCGAGAAACGGTTAAGTCCTTAATGAAGTTGAATCAATATTTAACTGGAATCTACACTTTAGATTACAAATGACTACTCCGAAAGTGGGTAAAATAAAATATGCATTGTCGGAACGCCGACAATATAGACGGGAGTATAGTCAGTATAGACGGGAATCAAGTTTGAGTCCTATGAGTCATCATATCTACACTTTAGATGCTAAAACTGTATACCAAATTTCATTTATCGAAATTGCTGCATTTTTGAATTATTGCGTTTACATGCATGCAAAAATGGAGATGGACAAATGGATAAATTAGACTATTCACAAAATTTCATTCAGGTACTTCTTTCTATTTATCGTACTGAATTACTCGGACAGCCAAACCAAAAAAACTTCCTCAGAGAAAATTGTTTGTCAAAATGTGATATAAATCAACAAATTTGGTGCCAAAACCACATACCAAGTTTGATCCGTCTAGCTGAAAACGCTTTTGAATCATCGTATTCACAGATAGACCAACATAATTCCGAAAATATTTTTTTCGGGCTCAAAGTGATCTATAACGTGTAAATTTGACGAAAATTAGAGTTCGAATCTTTTAATGATGATGACAATCTTTTTATTTTCGTGAAAATAAATGAGTGAAATGCTCTGTTCTGAGATTCTTTGCATAGGATAGAAAATTTTTACGTAACTGTAATCAAAAAAGAAATACATACCGGAACCGTTTTGAACGCATATCAGCGAGCTTTTCAGTTTAATCGAGATTAATTTTTAGCTTTCTTTCTAAAGGCGAAAAAACATAGCTCTACTTTCAAAACACTATAAACAAGGACAAAATTCTGCACTCTCTTCAGATTGTAAGGAAAGTTTTAGAAGAATGCAAATGCTTTCCTTCCATAATTGTAGTGATTTGTGTGACCTAATAACTCTTTCACCTCATTATAAACTTTGGAAAAAACATGTTAGACGAGGCTAAATTAACTGATCCTAATAAAGCTCAAAAACTAAAGCTTTTCCAGTGGATAAAATTTCAAAATATTTTCCCATTTATTCTCCCTTAAACTATGATCGTTGGATATTTCTTTTCACATTAACTTCCTTCGGACAGTTTCTGTGATAAATTTTCATTTAATGTACTTCCGCGACTGATTTTTCCCCTTCAGATTCAAAGACGAAAAACAATTTATGATCTGAACGGGCTGTAAGAATTTTCAAAACAAGTTTTGATACCAAGCAATTTTTTTGTTGATAATTTTTATTGTTTGCATGTAGTATTTTGACCTGTGTATTTTGAAAAAGTGAGCGGAACGTAGAACTCTCTTTACAAAAATAACAGCCTCCGGCAATACGAAACATGAGATTAACAGCAAGGCAATAAAACTTCATAAATCCTTCATATCTGTTCTTATGTTTTGATTTGATCTAAAACTGAATACGCATGTTGAATTTACGGCTGTAAAAAATATTCAGTTATAAATAAAAAATAAAATATGTCTAATAGAAAAATATTTTCCTCTAAAGAAATAAATCGTCCAAATTAAAAAAGAAATAATTATCATCAATTTCAACAATAATCATTATTCTGAACAATTATCATCAATTTTAACAAATTTTGGGAAAGTGCATCTTTCTCAAAGACTTTAATTACAAAAAAAAAATCTTAAATAAAACAAATTTCACAACAGTAACCTTCTCTTTATTTTAAAACTACATTTACATCCCCAACACACACACTCTACGAAGTTTTACTGCTGGAAGTATTAAGATGAAAACTGAATTAAAAGTACATAATAATTTAAATAATATTTTTGAAATAATATGATCATGCCACCTTCAGAGCAAAAAGCATTCTGAAATGTTCATTCCTAAAAGATCTTAGAGTTTCTTAAAATAATTTGTTAAGAAATTTTAACCCTGTCTAGTAGGTAAAAATAAGAAGATAGTGACCTTATTCAATCACAATGCCATCTAAAGCTATTAAGATATATAAATAAATAATCATAACTCTGAATTCTTTGCTTGCATTCTCTGTCGAGATATACCAGTTTTTAAACATCAGACAGGTTGTCTTAAATTTTACATTGTTTTCTTGATAGGTTATTTGTTTGCATGACTCATTTTGCTGAAAAGAAAAGTAACGCTGTTTTACTTTTTATAGGTACTAAACTAATAGCTTTTATAATTTATAAAAGGTTAATAAACTGTTTGAAAAAGTGAAGATGGAAAATTTAAATGGACCATGTTCCACTAAGCTGCACCAAATATTTATCTGTAAACGGTATGCATAGAAAATCTCGAGAGTAATGTTTATAAAGTTTGAAAAGTTTATTTATTTATTTATTGGAAAAACAGTTTTATATTGTAGTTATATGAAAAGAGCAACGAATGAAATTTCAGGAAATTACAACTAAATTAATTCGTCGAAATTCATAGATCATTTTGGTAAAGCTTGAGAAAGCAATAAAGGAAAGGATAGAAATTAAAGCATTTGAATCTGAAATTTTGCATGAATTATAATATAAACGACAGAACTTAACTTTTTGTGAAAGATATTATTCTTATGAATCTGAGATTTTCCCGGATTTAAGAACTATACAAAAGATATTGCATATAATAGGAATTCCTTCAATCCGAAATAAGCAGATTTATGAAATAACACTTATTAACTTAATCAACCTTTGTTTTGGAACAACTATATCATTCAGAGATAAACTGCATGGGATATAATCAGAAATCCTTTCCTTGAATATTAATAACCTAGATAAAGTACAGATCAAATAAAATTGAAAATGAAGTATTTAGGCTAGAAAATCCCTATAGAAATTCAATTAGTAAAAACTTTAAAGATAATTTATTGAATATCTTGAAAGCTCATTAAATTCTTTAAATTTTAGGCATTCAATTTGCCAACAACTGCACATCTCTGCACCTTCGAATTGTTATAATCTCATACTTGAAGTAAAAAGCTTGATGTAAACAATGTAAATCTAATGTATACAATAGCAAAATTCTTCAAGTATTGATATAACCTAATAGTTGAAGAATTTTGCTATTGTTTACATAAAAATTCCTTGATGATCGTTAGCAAAAAAGAAACTGAATTCCCTCTCTTCCAAAATAAATAAATAAATAAAAACATGCTAAATTTCGTAATTATTTTTGCCACCGTTGAGAAAACAAAAAAGATAAAGGTTTTTACGAAAGAACGAAGTGAAATATCAATCAATTTTTTCATACGTTGAAATAAACATTATACTTTTACTTCAGCAATAACATAAATATTTGTGTATCCATGAATGATTTTGTATTTCATTAAATTTTGAATGCAAAATTTTTTTTCTGATGTTATCACTTTTCGAATTTGATATGGACTCGTGCATGGTTGTTCCTAACTGTAAGATGTGTGAAATAGCCCCCCTGTAAAAAGAGGTAGTGCAAGCGAGTGTGTGAGTATCAGCTTATGAGCTAGAAGTCACACTTCTGCCCTCCTGGTGTTCATGCGCTTTCAATCTGAGAAGCATCTGCACAAATTAGGCTTAAAATCGCTTCCTTCTTCAACTGGCTTGTCTAAGAGCCATAATTCACAGCAACATCGGATTTTCAAAATGGTTTCGCTGTCATTTTCACTCGTAATTAACAGCATTTTTTCATATTTCGTTGCAATAAATTCAAATAGGATAAACCTTTGCAGTCTGGTCCTTTCCTAATGTGAGGTAGTTCATTTAATTTTACTGTGTTGGCTCGAATCTCGCTAATTTTTCTTTTTTTTTTTAGCCCAGTTCTTACTCCAGTTAAGACAAATATATAGAAGTAAACAATATATGAAAAAAATGTTATGGTTCTTCAAATTTGATGATAAATGCCAGCGGGTTTGTAAATTGCCATAAGTAATAACAACAATTAGATGATAAAACTTCCTAAATTCATCTTTTTAAATTTATTTAACAGCATCTCTTATTTCTATAAATTAGATTAAAAGCACTCTTATTTAATTATAAAGTAGAGAAAATTCTTGTTTCGATCCTAACCAAGTACTTGCAGGGAATTTTGAGAAGAAATGAGACGAGCAATATTGATGTACAATTTTATTTTATTTTTGTTTGTTTATTTGCCATCATTTTTTAGCCACATGTAATTTCAACCATAAAAAGGTTCTACATTTATAGGAAGATAAAAAGTACTTCTACTTTAACTTATGTGTGGCACGAATCTTTAACTTCTTCTACATTTCTTGTTGTTTTGTTGTTTCTTATGGCACTTGTAATAGACAAGCCCGTTGATGAAAGCAGAGATTTTAAGTTGAGAGGGCGTCTCTTGTTTCAGTAGAGCCATTTAAGGTCAAGAGCACGATTTATTTAATCATGCGCCACAACCCGTTTTACGGGGTGGACCCTTCACTCAATCACAGATCGTAATTTAAACCTGAATCAGAGAGCGATAACCGCTGATCCAGTAACCACAATGATATTGTCTCGACTTGGAGACCACTACAGATTTATATATGCACCAGCTATTACACACAAAGGGAGGCTTCGGCCGGCGGGGTTCGAACTCACAATCCAAGAAATTCAACGCCCTACCAACGCCAGGCTATCTCTTTCCTTCTACTTTTCTCAAAATATAAATGCAAAAATTTTCCCCACCTTCTGTGCTGGCCCACACTGACAGACCAGTAAAAAAGCTTTTCAGAGGATTTCCCTTTTCAGAAATGTATAACCTCGATACAGATTTTTAACTTTTTCATTTGACGATGTCATATTCAAACTACTCAACTAGCAGCATTGATCACGACGCGGAATTCTTTAGAAATGCTTTTAAAGGTTAAAAAAAATTAAATTAAATATATCTTTAACAATTTACAATTTTACAAAAGTAATACTAAGATTCTTGAATGCTAACTAGTGTCTACTTATTGATATTATGTACAGTACTCACAAATTCGATAGTAAGCTTCCTTCTATCTAGCGTAAACATGAAATAGAGCGAAAAATATTCATATATCTATGACACTATTAAGGTAACAGATTTGATAATTGATTTTAATCTCAATTTTAAATTGTATTTTTCAAATGAAAAAAATGTCATTTAAAAAGGCAATAATTTTAATCATTACTTTTTAAATTTTTAATCTTGTACGGATTCTGAATCTTGTATGAAAGGTGTTTTCAGAAAATCTCCTTTCATACATTCTATTAATATTCTTATCGTAATAGCAATGATAAATGCACACTGTTTTTTAATGAAATCATAAAAATATTCTTTTCGAAGCTTTGTTATTAATACTTTCCCTTACATGGAAAATTTTAATGATATCTATGTTTTAAACATATCCATTAGAATGATGCACTTTTTATAATGTTAATAATTTCTAGTGCAAACATTCGTCAACATAAGGCTTTTTTAGAATGCAACTGTCTTCAACTGACCCTTTCACTTTTTAAATAATAAAAAATATGCGATATTTATGAGTTTTTTGGGTTTCACATAAATCTAAAATAAAAATCCATATTTTACTTAAAATAATTCTATAAAGAAGCTAATAAATCTTTTTCAAAACTTTTGAGCATCGCTATTTTCCTTGGAAACTTATTTCAACAAACTAAAAAACACTAAACAATCTTTGTTTGTTCAAATGCGACATGGAAACGAAAAAATCGAAGGAGTTTTTTTTTCCATGTTCAAGGAAAAATATGCCTAACATTTTTCATCATGAACATCTAATTTTTCAAATCAATAGCAGAAAATTGAGTACCTTGATTTTTTTGCTCTTGCTTTTATTCATTTTCAACAGTAGAAGTTGCAGAGCAACTTTACACTCTCACTTAACATTAATTAAATTAAGTTTTTAAAAAGTAAAAAATAAAATTAATTTTTAATATCCAATCGGTTCCACTACAGTGTGCATCGTTGAATATTGTTAAATAAAAAGCGCATCTTTTTTTCTCCCCTAGAAGTATTCAGTGCAGAAAATTGCGGTTTTGTTGACTCTTATTTGTAAATTCCTACCATAATATATCGTTCCGTAATGAGTTGTAATCGGAATAAGCTCTGATAAGAGGTGATTTGTAAGTAAATACATTTCTGCATATGAATATTTTTGATTACTGTTCCTCTTAGTTGAAATTGCATATAAATTTGAATAATTCTTCATAATTACTCATTTGAAGATAGTTGTTTTCATCTATATATGTTCTTAGCTTTTAGTCCTGCGAATGCATGTTTTCGGAATAAGTATAAAGTATAATTATTCTAACAAATGTTTTTATGACGGTTTGTTTTTCAAGAATAGTGATTGATATAAGTATAACAATATACACTGATGGGAAAAAAATCCCAACACCAAGAAAAAATTATTGTACAGTAATGAAATTTTAGGAATACATTTGTCTAGGTAACATATTTAATTGATTAAAGTTTCAAGATCACAGGTAGAGCCATTGGCGAGAACAGCCATTTCAAATGTGAAATGTTGGTACATTAGTAACCGGTGTAACCGCCAGAATTTTGAATGCAAGCATGCAAACGTGCATGCATTGTGTCGTAAAGGTGTCGGATATCAGTTTGTGGGATGGAGTTCCATGCCTGTTGCATTTGGGTGATCAATGCAGGGACGGTTAATGCTGGTTGTGTATGACGCTGGAGTTGTCGTCCAATGATGTCCCATACGTGCTCGATTGGAGAAAGATCTGGTGATCTAGCAGGCCAAGGCAACATGCCGACACTCTGTAGAGCATTTTGGGTTACAACAGCGGTATGAGGGCGAGCGTTATCCTGTTGGAAAACACCCCCTTGAATGCTGTTCATGAATGTCAGCACAATAGGTTGTATCACTAGACTGACGAAAATTTGCAGTCAGGGTGCGTGGGATAACCACGAGAGTGCACCTGCTGTCATACAAAATTGCTCCCCAAACCATAACTTCAGGAGTAGGCCCTGTGTGTCTAGGCCGCAGACTGGTCACTAGCAGGCGTTCACCTGGCCTTCTTCTAACCAACAAACGGCTATCACTGCGACCAAGGCAGAACCGGCTTTCATCAGAAAACACAACACATCTCCACTCCGTCCTGCAATGTGATCTAGCTTGACACTACGCACGTCGAAAACGGCAGTGGTTTGGAGTCAGTGGAATGCACTGTACAGGGCGTCTGGCTCGGAGCTGTCCTTGAAGTAACCAATTTGTAACAGTTCGTTGTGTCACTGTGGTGCCAACTGCAGCTCGAATTTCAGCTGCAGACGCAGTAGGATTAGCCACAGCCATACGCCGAATACGACGGTCTTCCCTCTCAGTAGTACCACGTGGCCACTCGGAACCTGGTCTTCTTGAGGCAGTACCTTCCCTTGACCACTGCCGCCAATACTCATGCACAGTGGATAATGGCTTCTTCGTCTTCTCAGAGGCATCCTTGACTAACATTAACCCACTTCGTCAAATCTCTACTGTAAATAACGATCACGAGCCTTATAGCGCTTATTTAAAGCAAGCCTCATTTGTATGTTCATAGTGTCGCTACTAGCGCCACACTTACGTGCGTAGCACGAAATTTGAATCGACGTCATCTTTCAGATGTATAAACACGATAACCAATTTTTGTTTATCTAGCACAGCTCCTTCCTAGTGTTGGGATTTTTTTTCCATCAATGTAATATGGTTAGTAATTAATATTAGCATGTTTTTATTTAGTTCATTAATGAAATTAAGAACAAACGCCATCATTTTTATCAATAAAAAAGCCGATGACTAAGAAACGTTCATCTGTAAATATCTCTCTATATCTCTATCACTCCAACCTTATCTTTTCATAGTGATGGAAGTTTACATAAAAGATGCTCCAAAAAATAGAGCTGGCATTTCTTTTCTCTGAATAATGCACAACAATATACAGATTTTCAATTGAAAAGATTTTTTTATAAGATGGGCAATTGAATGAAAATCTTCTATTTTCCGTGGTGTCTGAAATTAAAAAGTGTTTTTTAATGTACCTTCATTACAGCTTCAATAATGTAAAAAATATCAGTTAGTAAAAATTTTTTCTTATATTCATCTAGCAATATACAAAGTTTCATTCTTCTGTCTACACAACTCACAGAGATATTTTTATTTTTAAATTTAAGAAGAATTATTACAAATTTAGATGGAAACTTTTTTTAAGGAATGTAAGATTATTCAATACAGAAAACACTTCATATGTAAATATTTATCTACTAGTGTATCATCCAAATAGTAGAAGTTGAAAGATATTTGTTAAACATGCCTACTGTTGTTCACTCAGAATGATCTGCAGTTCTAAGTTACTTTGTGGCTGGAAGTCTATTTGCAATATTTATGGAAATACACGTTCGTTCCACTTTTTCAGGACACTAGTATCAATTTCGACGAATTATGTAGATTTTCTGAAATATTCGGTGAGCAGATTAAATATGAAAATAACATTTTGAACATACAGTGTGAACTGTTTCTTGAACAAATATTAAATCTACTTGTTTTTTATTGTTTTGAAAACGTGTATTATTTCTACACTCTTATATATTAAGCATTTGTTGTTGGTTTTATAAAATTATGAATGAATTTCCCAAGAATTTGTACTTAATCTGAAATTAATTTATACGCTCAATATTTCTACTGACTACAGCAATTTCTTTTTATCAAAATGAATGATAAATTCGGTACCACCCTTTCACATAATTAACAGAAGACCTTGAGTTCGAATGTAGGTAGAATCTTATGAATATCGGATCGAAATTTCTTTTTTATAAAACGTAACTGAAAATCTTTAACTTTGAGCTCTAACCAGTTTTATATTAAGGATAGTTCTTATATTAAGGATGTCTTTCATATGAGGATAATGATCCAATATGAAACTGTTGGTTGTGTTGATACAGTGGTTCAAAACCTTTAATAGATAACTACAAAAATTTAATAAGGTTTCTTTTCATTTGATGAGTAGAAATTTGTGAGAAAAACATAGTACGTAAGCCAAACATTTTTGCAAAACTGCATAGTTTTACTATTAACATAAATTAAATACAAAATAAGCAATTTCAAAGTGGTATTAAAAATTATCTTCTCAAAGAATGAAAAGTAGTTTGTTTAATTCAGAAATCTTTTATTAAACGATTCATTCTAAGAAGTTCACAAACAAATGAAACCAAGGAAAATCAGGATACGCTTGAGTGAGTTTTTCTTTTAAATTAGATCGATTTCTTTTCACATTCCACTTTTGATTAAATGTTTTATCTCCATATCATGAAATGAATTCGTTTCCAACTGCAGATCATTGCAGAAAGAGATGAGCTTATCAAACAAACGCAATTATTCAGTGAATAATGTTTACTGTTGAGCCTCTGTCAAAGATATCCCCTTAATAAATCATACTTTTTCATAATCAAAAACAATAAAAACTCATACATCTAGTAAATATTGTAACACAGTGTATTTGCCCTTCAGCGAATTTCATTTAATTTTAGATTTGTCACGTGAGATAAAAATTATTTTGAAACGTGCCAAATTTAAATGTGTTGGATGTTTCCTTGAAAATCTTTATGTTAGAATTATGACATGAATCAGGAAGTTTTAGTTAGATAACAAAGACAATCTGCAATACCAATTCATAATACGAATAATATACTCTCTGAATTTATTTTGATGCCGCGTTAAGGATTACGGACCATTGGAACTGAGATAGCATACCAAGCTTTTAGGACTTCCTGTATGAGTTGTAATTTTTTATGGCTGATTATCCATCTTTATCCGTGCTAATAAAAACAGTGAATATATATGTGTTGGCGATATAACGTTTGATCTAGTTACCTAATTTGGCAAATATATGCTTTGGAAAATAGGAATGTGCATCTTTGGAAGATTTTTTTTTTCAAAGTGTTAATCAAAATTAAGTGAAATGTTAGCTTTTTTTCGTGATAACTCCTGAAAATGTTACAGCAAAAAAAGGGCTTTTACGCCATTAAAAAGTCAAAACGTCGTCTTTTTAGTGATTGCCATGAAACATTTTGCAGAATTTCAGTAATTCTTTTTTCTAAAAAAAAAAAAAAAAACAGATTTTACATAATTTTTTACAATTGATTTTGTTGTTGAACTGAAATCTAAACCGCTTTTATTATTCCACCAAATACTTACTCATATGATTTTCTTCCATTATTGCATGCTAAGAAAAAGGGTTCTTTTAAATATCAGAGTAGTTTACGTGAAAAATAAGAAACTGGAATTACAATATAGTGAACGTTAAAAGATTTTCTTGAAAGTTACGCTTTTGACACTAAACCTATCAGGGCAGTCAAATAACTGCTTTTCGTACTCAAATCAAAATTATTATATTCCAGGTTTTCATTTTTCTTAAATGTACTGCATAACTTTTTTCAATGATATATAGTTACTTAATTTTTCGATATCTGTTTCAGAAATACTGTTATAGACTCAATCTATTTGAGAAATACTTTTTATAGATTCAAACAACACAGATTATAATTATTTCCTCTATTTAAAGCATTTACCTGAGTCCTGGTCTAGGGAAAGCACGTCTTCCCCGTGATCTGGTTAGAGTATTGTTGTTTTTTCCCCTGTGTTCTTTTCTTGGATGTGTGTGAAATAGTTTCTCTGTAAAAAGGATTGTGCAAGCAATTGTTTGAGTGTCATCTCCATTCGAGCTAGAAGTCAGCCCTCGGGGGCTCAGATGCCTTTACCCTCAGAAGTTACTGCACAAACTTGGCTTAAATCGCTGACTTTGACAGCGGGCTTGCCTGTGACAATAGCATAAATAACAATAACTAAGTATTTTTCGATTAGAAATGCATGTCTACCTCTAAATGTTTAGAAATTAGCTATCGAGTCACGCCAAGAGCAGGCGCCCTGTATAATCCGTCCAGAAAGGATTATATACTGGAAAAAGCAGGTTCTGATTAAAAATAATTTTAAATTCCCCTTCTAGACCTAATTTTTGTCTATATTGCTTATTAACCTGAATAATATCATTAAAAATATAATAATGATTATTTTTTATCTTTTCTAACAGGCCGACCAGGTGCGTGTCCTCCTCCGCAATTCATTCAAGGCCCAATGCAGTATTGCAGAAATGATGAAAACTGTCCTACCAACCAAAAGTGCTGCTACATCCAGGGGAAAACTGTTTGTCTTCATCCAATATTTCATTGACGAATGAAAACATGGTCACTGAGCTATGCATCAAATTTTATTGAACCTAAATAAAATCATTAATGAATAAAAGAGCTCTGAATAACTTTTTTTTAAAAAAAATAGGTCACATGCTTATCAATCATACACAAGATATTTCTTGAAAAATTATTCAATAAAAAGTTTTTTTAACTCACCTCACATTTATCAATCGCAAACTGAAAATAAAAAGTAATATAAAAAAAAATTTTAATTCAATTCCTACTTAGGTGAACAAAGAAATTTTTTATTTTAGTTGCTTTTTTTAAATAATTATTCTTAAAAATTATAAAGTATCAAAAACTTATTGATTTTCATAAGAATTGAACTCGCATTCTTCATCTTCATATAAAGAATACTGAAATTCTTACATTTAAAGATTGAGCTACTGCCTGTTTATTTCAATATCCATTACAAACTGCTAAAACTCTATTTAAAGAATTAAAAATTGATTAAATTTAATTAATGAATTAATATTTGAAACAAAAACTATATTAACATCAAGTGTCATCCACTAAAGTTTTGAAAATGTATTTGAACTTGAGTGGGTGAATAAAAATGTTTCATCAACGATTGAAAATCTGAACAAGATGTATAAATAAATATATATACGGAGAATGTGAACTAATAGTAAGGATAGAAAAAAGCTTTGCAATAATTGTGATAAAAGCTTTAATGCCTACAAAATCTTAATTTTCTACCTTTTATTTACAATTTTCAAATAACAACAAAATAAATTCTTCAAAGCTTGTCTTATAAGATCTTTTAATAATTATAACTGAACATGTGTACATACATGCAAGGAGTAATCAAATATGCGATGAAACATTTAAATATTTTTTGAAAATTAATCAATTTCCAAAACAGCATTCTTTGTCCCATTAACAAATATTATTAGCCCTGAAATGTCAGAATGTTCTTGCCTTCTACTATTTTTGATTTTCTTGAATTTACAACGATGAGTATATATTATTATCTAATTTTCTTAAATGGAAAAATCAGGTATTAATCCGTAATTTTTTTAACATTAAAAGCACCACATAAGAAATAACAGATAAGAAACACATAGAAAAAACAGACAAAAGATTTTACAACGTGATGATCAATGGAACTGAAATTGTTTTGACTGAGAAATGATTGCAAATCCTGCAGCCCCTTTTATGACTCTGTCACATTACAGTCCATTATTTTAATTTTAACTGCATGATGGAATGTTTTCGGCGTAGATATAAATCTTCTGGTATTTTCAGTGTTTATATAAATAATATAACAAGTCGCATAATTACTCCTTCTATTTAAACAAACTAAAAACGAAGGAATTCATTATTATTACATTAATGCCTATACTGATCATATTTTTAACTAGAATATAAACTTATTATTTAAAAAATTCTGTAGTTAAAAGATATTATTAGAAGAGAAATGAGCCTATCATTTAGCATATGACCACACTTCATTTTAAGCAGCTCTAAGAAAATTTCTAAAGTAATAACTAAAAGAAAATTTCAATTCATTTTTTGAACAAAATACATCTTTAGACATTCTAAGATTCAAAACAAAAAAAATCTGAGATTTTTTTTAGACGAATAAATTTTTAACTAACAAAAGAAAGGCAAGACTCTTAGTGATCAATTTTCATGAAATTATATATGCAAAAAAACGCAAAACTTTCAACACGATTAACTTTATATTAAAATTGATCAGAGAGTTTGCACTAAACAAATATATAAATATGACAGACATATCAAAAGGATTGATTATATTCCTATTTAGTGGCATACTTCTAACCAGTTTTCTCATTTTCTAAGTAAACCATCAGTTGCTGGTTTATTTGCATCTGCTAATGAAAACAATTGGGTTTAGCACTTAATTACTTCTGAGTTCATCAAATTTCTAACTCGTTTCAAAGAGGTCTGTTTATTTTTTTCTGGAAGTTGCGAGGAAATAATAACTGCAAACTAAATGCATATAAAAATGCTTATTGGTCAAAAATTAAATTAGTATTTGTAGTAAATTATTCCGTATCCATATGCAGTAATTCAATTTTACGGATGGTTCATTCATAATCAATGCTTTAAATAATTTCTGTTGAATAATAAATTCGACATGCGAGGTGAAGTTTGTCATTTCAAATCCTCAATCTAATCATTTCGAAATTTTTAATCGTTTCCTATTAAATATAACTAGTTCGGATTTACGCATTTTTCGGCTCAAAGCGATGCAGATTACGAAGTCCCTCTTTTAGTTGGTCAATTTAACTTCATATTTTTTTTGCAATGTCATTAATTTATTTTAGGTTAGGTTAATATTTTTTTATTTTATTATCATTTTAAATTTATTTATCTTCTTTGACACCAGATTGCCCTGCATTCGTGGTAAGCTGAATGAACATCCACATCCTTTAATAACTAAGAGATTATAAGAAACATATAAGGGTCTATCATTTTTACATGCTACAAGTTTTGACATTATCCTGATATTTATAGAATTTGCAATTTTTTTATTTGGCAATTAGAAATACAAAAATTTTTTAATAGATCTCCTTGCTGCCCTCTATCAACCTAGCTACCTAATATAGTTAGTCGCAAATCAGTCACTGTATGTAACAGTTATGTCAAGTAAAATTCTGGTTCTTTTACTTTTCTTACATATGGCATGCGTTCATAATCATCAACATTCGATAATCATGCAGTGTGTATACTTCCCTTTTGTGCTAATTACACAGGCCTGCATGGGTCATGTTTTTTAACTTTTGATTATTGATTCCTACGTATTTTTTCACGCTGAATCTGAATGTGACATTAGTTTTTTCCCATCACGTTAGAATTTTTTGCAAAACACAATTTTCGAAATTTGTAATATGTTGCAAAACATCAAAAATATGAAACATATTGACAGATTTAAAACGGTTTTTTATTATAAAATGTATTTAATTTAATTAAACTTATGACTTATACTTTACAGTATCATAGCCAAGCACATCAAGAGTCCGTTGGGGAGGGGGAGGGCAAAATTTTAATGAAAACTATCCCAAAATTAGCTTAAAGGTAAAAAATTAATTTTGGTACACGAAATTTTATATTAATACACTTAATTTTATGTACTTAACTTTAAATTTAATTAAATTGAATTTTAACCAGTCTTAATGATGATGTATGTAAAAAAAGCCACCTTTCATTTGTGTCGTTGTCTCTTTTGACCAGTCATGCTGTGTTGACGGCTTTTCTGTCCTTGTTGGTTCATCGCGGTGCAGCATCCAGCAATAGTCTGCCATCATTGAAGAAGCATTCCATCTTCCATTTTTTGGATATTCTGATAGAATCTCTCGTCATGCAGCACCCAAATTCTCAGGAAAGTAATCCAATTGTGAATTTAGGAAATGAACCTTCAAACTCATGGAACAGCCTAAATTTTGATACTTCAGGAAAATGGGAAATCGTTATCAAGGAAGATGGAATATTTCAATGACGGCAGATATTGCTGGAAGCTGCACTACGATGAACCAACAAGGGCATATGGACAGAAAAACCGTCAACACAGCGTAACTGGTCAAAAGAGACAACGATATAAATGAAAGGTGACTTTTTTTACATACATCATCATCATTAACTGGTTAAAATTTAATTTAATTAAATTTAAAGTTAAGTACATAAAATTAAGTGTATCAATATAAAGTTTCGTGTACCAAAATTAATTTGTTACATTTAGCTAATTTTGAGGTAGTTTTCATTAAATTTTTGTCCTCCCCCCTCCCCAACGGACTCTTGATGTGTTTGGCTATGATACTATAAGTCATAAGTTTAATTAAATTAAATACATTTTATAATAAAAAAAAATTTAATTTGTCAATATGTTTCATATTTTTGATGTTTTGCAACACATTACAAATTTCAAAAAATTGCGTTTTGCAAAAAATCCTGAAGTGATGGGGGAAAACTAATATCATGTTCAGATTCAGAGGGAAAAAATACATAGGAATCAATAATCAAAAGTTAAAAAACATGACAAAACCCTAAAAATGTAGGCCTGTGTTATAAGATTTTATTTAAAATAGAAATGCTGAAACTGAAAAACCTGAGTCATCCATCTGAAAATCTGCGTCTACAATATATTTCGAATCAATATTATTATAAATCTTGAATTATTGCTTTTTTCATTAATTTGCGCCATTGCAAGTGATAGATTTATTTTATAATTCGTAATTATTATCCGCTGAATTTTTTAGATAGCCATCAATAATTTAAAATAATATTTAATGTTTTAAAACAAGGTGCAAAAAATGCCAAGTTTTGTGATGATATTTTGCTGCCCAAAATATCATCTTATTGAACTGTTTTCATTTACTCTTTTTTGTTTTCATCAATTTAAGAATAGCAGACAAAAGTTGCCCTGCATTTTCATAATAATAAATATAATCTGAGAACTTAGTTATTCTTATTTTAAATTGTATGCTTTTCTGAAAGCATCAACGAAAGAATTATGCATTGACCAAATATATATTTAACAAAAATGTTAATCAGTTTCTCCACCAAATAATTTTAAAGGAATAGAAACAAAAGACTCGGAGCTTAAAAATGAAAGTTTTGAAAACCAAACCAGTGAGAGTGATCTCCCAAAACCTTTCTCGCATACTTCCTATATACCCTAATAAAGGTGTTATTCCCTTCCTCTTGAATAAAATTATGGACATCTGACAAGAACATACGCTCCACGGAGATTCATGATCGTATTTTGGCACACGCTAACTGCATGCTTCATCGTACAGTAGAGAAAACCAATACTTTTCGTTTAAGTGCATAAAAGTGATGAGTAATAATTACGAAAGATTAATCCTTGTCTTGAATCTTGTGTTTTTACAGAATCTAGCGTTATTACGTTATTAGACAATTTTGTTTCGCGATGAAGCACTGGCACGCGGTTAATATATATGAATCGAAAAATTGGGTAAGTATTTTGGACGCCTTTTTCTAACCGACTGAAATTAAAATTTGACATTATGTTATAACTGTAATCGAAATACCGTATACCAAATTTCATTTATTTGGACTTCACTTCTTAATTTGTAGGCTATATTTTTTAGTTATCGCGTCATAAAAGTACCACGTCATGTCTATAAAAGTTCAGGCCGACAAATGATCAATCCTTTGAACAAAATTCGGTGCATATCTACATTTTAGATATTAAATATTATATATCCAGCTCTTTTCATTCTATAGCAATCGTCTTTACTGGTATTCGGACAGCCAGTGAGACGGGCTTCCTTTGAAAAAATTTTGTTCAAAAATCGATTGAAATATACAAATTTGGTGTTTAGTCCAAAAATTTAATTTCATCCGTCCAACTCAAAGTGTTTTTGAGTTATTGTGTTCACAAAGAAACAGACAAAATTCCAAAAATATGTTTTTCGGACTCAAAAAAGTCTTAAAAGTGGAGATATACTATGATCTCGAGTTCTAAATTTTTAAAGATTACAACACTTTTTTTCTGTATACTTTATATTCGAGAAAGTAAAACGCGACATCATATGACATAAAAATGTACAGCTCGTGTTGCCTGGTTTATATTAGTCATATTAACGTCCCATTTTGAAGCAACACGAGAGCCATTTTGAAACGGAAATCATATATTCTGAACCATAGTCAGAGAAAGAGGACGACACCTGAACTATCATTATCTTCTCCTTTTTTGCGTAACAAACCAGAGGGAGGAAAATTAGCACCAATGGATTTATTCTGCACCAAACCTCACTACACAACGATTTATTTGTGAAATTGGATTTTTATCTCGTTAATATCAGTCCTCTAGACCAAGACCTTACCAGCAGACCTCTGCAGTCCACGTTTTGCCAACGAGCAACAAGCAGAATTTGTTCACCCGTTACAAAAACTTCTAGCAACTGAAGGATTCTTCCGTATTTGATATTCATCCTCAATAAAAATATCGTCAAATGTGTTATAGAGAGCAATTCTTCATCGATGGATATTTTCGAAATTTTGGATACTATTAGGAATCTCCAAATCTTAGATGCCCCCAGAGGGAAAAGAAGAGAGGACGTCTCTCAAGAGTATATAAACAAATCCCACAACAGAGAACCCAAACAGAAATCATAGTTTTGGACAAATAGTCAAAAATTTTCAAACCCTTCTGACATTTGAATACTTACTCCAAATGCATCCTTTAACGGCTATAAAACCATATTGCTTTATATGAATGAATGGTAGCAAGTACAGGATCATCAGCGAATAAACCCTGATTTCAAAATTAAATATCTCTACAACAAAGATCGATATAATTATGCGGTAAACTGTACGTTTATTAGCAAAACTGTAAAAGTGCTGTACAAAAGTTTAGAAAATTTATTTAAGAAAATCGTCAACAGATGGCGCTGTAATCACAATGCCCATAGACGCTTTCAGTATGAAGTCGAAACTGAAAAATGACTCCCGATCTGACTCCTTGTGACTTCTTTCTGAGGGGAGCATTGAAAGACTCTGTATAGAGAAACAATTCTGCCACTCTAGGTGAGCTTGAATCGTTGATTGGTGTTGCATGTGATTCCATTTCCGTCGAGACATTGCAAGTTGTAATGTCAAATTTCATTGTTCGATCACGCCACCTCATTGTTTCGAACAGTGAACATTTTGAAAAAATTGTATTTTGATTGCAAAGACCGCATCACTTTATTGTGTGTTTTTTAAGACTCCTTTTCCGCAGAGTGCCATCTGTTAACGATTTTTGCAACTAAATTTTCTAACTTTTGTATACAATTTTTACAGTTTTGGTAATAAACGTGCAGTTTACCGCATAATTCTATCGGTCTTTTTCGTAGAGATATTTAATTTTGAAATCAGGGCTTATTCGCTGATCACTCTATACATTCTCAATAAGCATGACTTGGTCTGGAAAAAATACACCTTTGTGATTATCACAATCATTAACATTGACAAATATGACAAAAGGGTTATTTATAACCATGGCCTTTAAGGGCTATTAGGACTCAACCACAGCTCTCACTAGTGTTGCTATTGCGGCAGTCCGATCATTTAGTATTTATTATCCATGTGCCTCCGAAAGGGTCGAAGAGTCAGTGATATGACTTTACCAGAATAATTAGGCAGCTGGTTGTAAAAAGAGAGAGTGAGAGAAATAAAAGCTTAGACGGGCAAAGGCGCTCTGTCAAGAGACAGATTCACATCTTAGGCATAATACAGCAAAGGAGTGGGTGTATGTATCATTTACGGCTACAGATTAACTCTCTTTGTTCTGGTAAAAATGAGTCTTTTGACTGACTGTTTTTGTCTAGAGCTTATCTATATTTCTTATTGTGCATTTGTGTAAAGTGAAATCTATACCTTTTTGAGTGATAAAGAATGCAGAGTGCTTACATTAAGTCCAGTTTCTTTAACGACTTATTTTAAATCCCTCTTAGCAATAAATAAGGAATGTAAATAATTAAGAGATAAAGCAGGAGAAAAGGCAAGCATTCTCGAAAATTATTTTAGGTAATATTTGAACTTGAACACAAATATTTTTATTGCTAAATTAGAAAAATCAATTTTAAATTTAATTGGGATCTTAAACTTTTTTCCTTAAGTTGATTGTATAACTGCAAAAAGCATATTGTCCACATGTTCAAAACCAAGGAATTAGCAGTTTTATTCAAAAAGTTTAATAAGTTATCCTGTATATCTATATGATGATTTTGAAAACTTTCATTTTTTAAGAATGGAATTGTAAAGAAATGGAATTTTTGCATTCGTTGTGATAATGTTTGATAGTTAATTAATTTGGTATTTATATTTAATTTGATATTTATTCAAAAAATTCAAAAACTATATGGTATCAAATAAAGCAAAAAGGTATAAAAATAGTGAGCTTTCTAAAACCATTTAAACCTCAAAACAGCATGTCTTTTTTTTTTCGTTTGTTTCTTTTTTAACATGTATTACAAAGCTCATACACCATCTTATAATTTCTGCCATTTTAATATGAATGCATTTTGATATTAAAAGATATGTATGGAATTTAATATCTTGTCACAATTATTGTTTCTATTATCATTAATTATTTTAATTTGTTAAATATTTAAAAATTATTAAATAATTTTGTTTACAGTATAATAAAACTCTTCATGTTTATTTCATAAATGTTATTTTGTTCATTACTTTATATCAAAAGCAGAAGGATAAGTAAGAAAAAGTAAATTTTGAATAATATTATTCTAAGGAATTGCAACCAATAAATGCTATTTTTATGGATGCTATCATTCTTTAGCACATTCTAGTATAAATTACGACTATAAAATAGGTATATTTGACTTCGAACCAAAATTTTGTAGTAATAAGCTCAAGCAATACAAAAATTACATACCTCTTGGAGACGTTTAATGAATTTTTTGTATCGTCAATGATTTCAAAATGATTCTTCAAGAATTTTCAAAGAAATCAATATGCAAGTTGATTGCCAACATTTAATAAGCATAAGAAAAAAATTCTTTTTTATAAAAGAATCGAATGTACAAATTATTTTGGAAATCTTAAGGTTCCATATGGTTTTCAATTTACTATTAAATAGTTATAAAAGAGAAATAATAAAAATATATATGAATAACATATAGATACAATTTGAAAAGTTTAACTTAAGGTCATAAAAATTGTTTAATTATTAATGTGATAATTCATGCGACTTTAATCTTGAAAATTGATGTAAAAAAGAGAAAGAAATCTAAGCACGAAAGACGTTATTTTTATTTGAATAGCGCATGAAGAGTAAAAGAAATAACTGCTTGCTTTTATATGCTAAATAAAGAAGTAACCACCGCCTTCTCTAATTGAATTCAACCAGTTGTGGCATTTCTCTCATTTTAAACATCTTCATGGCCAAAACTCGCTTAGTGGTCATCATCCAAGCAAAAGCATACGGAAGAAGAAAAGCTTACATTCTTCCTCACATAACCGTATCAACAGCAACAAAACAATCTTCTCCTTTCTGACTTCGCGAGTGTATAATGTGAAGCTATCCCTTAAAGGCCAACTGAGTATATAAAATAATCTTGAGGGTACGGGTGAATAGGTATGAAGGCCGTCGAGACACTACAGCTACCGGCACTCTTGTTCTTATTTACTGGACACGGAATTAGGTTATCCATGCTCAGAATCTTGGTGAGAAGTATTTAAGCTCTGCTTTCACCTTTACGCAGGTTTTGTACACTTTGGACTCGCGCATGTTGTATTTGCTCTCAAAAATCACTATGTGGACTTCTTTCCTTTTGATCGGCCTCTTCGTGGGGCAGGTGATGTGCCAGAGCAAACCGTTCCCCTTTGGACCCAGAAGGAGGGTCCTTCCGGGTCAAAGGTCTTCCGGATGCTCGGACTGCGCGGCGGAATTGAAACAGTGTATTTTAACTTGTGTCGAGAAATTCGATTGCTCCGAAATGAACATCAAAGGTAAGTTCATGTTCTTCGTAATATAATTAGGAAAATTTCACCCAATAATAAAGAGAATAGATTTTATTACTGGTAATAAGCTGGTGCTTGTAGACATAATTATCATTTAGTTAGGTATCAGTGCATATTAACAGAATTTTTAAAATATATATATTTCTGAACAAAATTTTGAAGAAATATTTTCGGGTAAAAGATGCGAGAGAGATTCGTTATATATTTGGAATTAATATCGTTAAAAATTTAAAACCGTTATCTTTCATTAAATATTTTAAATTTGTTAAATATTTCCTTCCTTAAATATCTTGAAAGCGTTCATATATTTTGAGCGAATTGTATAGTACAGAAGTTGAAAAATGGCAAACTATTTAACCAAAATTATTCCGTTTAAATATCAATGCAATTAATATGAAATAAAATAAAAACTAAAATAGTGAAACAAATCATAAGAAATAAAATAAGGAAATATTTCTTTTGATAGAAAGAAAAGAAATTTAGGAATAGAAATCTTTTGACAGAAAATAAGTAACATTTGACTGAAACATTTTGTTGTTGTTATTTTTATTTCTATAAAAAATTCCTATTAAATTATTTTATCAGAATTTTGACTTAATTATAGTTTAATTAACAAAATTGTTTTAAAATAATTGCCGCTCATTATCTTCGGATGATACTTTAGATGCAAAATAATATTTTAACGAATAATATTACTTTTTAAAAAACTATTAAGCATCATTGGAAGTTACACAAAAGCAATTTCGTGAATAATATGAGACATTTATAAATTCACTTAAATTGCGTTTAAAGTTATGTACAAATACCACATTTTAGTAACATTTAATAACATAATTAATTTTAATCTATTAATTATATGTTTAATGTAGTTTATTATTTGTTTAAAAATTCACATGAAAGTGTAAAATATATAAAACAAATAACGTATCTAGGGTAAGCGAATTATATTCTTTTAAAGAGATAGTAACACTTAATGTACAGCTCAAAGTTACGGAAAATAACTGTATACACACAATTTACATAATATAAATTAAATACAGCTCTTTTAAAACTTATATAATTGGAATTAAATAAAGAAAGCTATCATATTATTCCATAAAATTGTGCAGACAAATTAAACTGTATCTAATAATTGAAATGATAATCAATAATAAATATGCATGCTTTATTGAATGTTTTGTATGTGAATGACTGTTTCAACTTCTAGCAATATATTTAGTAACTCTTTGAATTTTTGGTAATAATGAGTCATTCGATTATTTTTTTTTATTGAATGTATTATTTATTACGAAAAAAATTCTTATCTTATGAAATCATTTCTCATCAATTGTGAATAATGCTCTTATGTATAATCATGACTTATTTATTCAGAAGTATAATATTTTTAAAATAATTAAATATTTATAACGATCTTTTAAAACTCTGTTTCATTAAAATTTTGTTTTCATAAAAGGAGATTTAAAATCCTGTTTATATTTTTTTCCTTGTTTCATTTTCTAAAACCTACATCCTTTCGTCATATTAGAGGCCAAAAACCCATTTGAATTCAAAGAAAATGTTTTTTCATTTAGATACATTTGATCTCAGGAGTTTAATTTACAATTACATGTGGAAATGATCACATGGCTACAATATTAATTTATAATTTGCTGATAAAATTGCAGACACGATCGCACTAGATTTAAATTACAGATAAAATTCAAACATTAAATTAACTTTTTTGTTATATATAAAAATGTCAACTGTTCTACATCGATTGCTCGGAATATGAAAATTAACTTATGGAAATCCATGAAAATATTTTCAAAGAAGAAATTACTCTTATTTGTGGTTATATGTGAAATATGGTGTATCCAAAGGTAAAAAGAGGCAATTTCTTTATGCTATTTTCAAATATTCTTTTTTATGACAATTCGCATGTTTTTTAAGGATCAGAACAATGTTGTGCGTAATTAAAATGCAACAACCTTCCAATGAAATTTCAAACACCAACCACCTCTTCTAAATAAGATGTCAAACAATCTTTTAAAGTGTTTCATTAATTCTTTGTACTCCCCACTTCGATATCTAACAATTTTGAGGTCAGTTCAAACTAGTTGAACAATTACTTTAGAATCCTACCATAATGTTCTCGTAAATGTCCGCAGGTCATTCCAGACAAAAAAGTTAGGAGTGCAAACGGAAAAGAAGTGATTCATTGATAAGAATGGCCGCCAACCTTTTCTACAACAAGCATCCCATGATCTTTTCCGCATCCTGAAGGCAGTTTTGTTGTTGACACATAATATAAAAGCTAGATCAAGCTCAAATGGCATTAAACTTTCTAGAATTTTCGTAAAACATTTCAGAAATGCATATATCGCTGTTATCATTATTTGCATTCTTTTTCGGTTTTGAGCTGATCAGCAATCATTGTCACGAAGACTTTGTTTTTCTGTATTTTCAGTCGTTAATAATACCAAATCAATACGTTGGAATATATTGGTGGTAATAAAGCAATAAATGTATTTGTTTGAAATGTAAAACTTAAAGCTTTTATAGCACTGAAAACTTGAATTATATGAAGTATTGAATACAATATTGAAACCAGCATTCGACAGTTTTTTTCCGAATATTGATTAAATCATGGTCATATTTCATAGAATTTTAATAGTATTATTGAGCATGTAGATATATATTTCATATCTTTATCTAGAAAAATTCACATAAGAAAGAAATTGTTTATAGTTTCTGTCTAATTTTAACTCTGAGAAACTGAAATAAAATAACTTATTTCATTATCTGAGAAATATATTAGCCTGAGCCTTTCCTTATCCTAATATTTCATGGTTATGACTTTTTTTTAATAAAAAGATCTCTTATTGTTAATCCCTTCGAAACAAAACTGCACGCTTTCCTAAAGAACGTCTTAAAATGAAAAGTGTATCAGTAAGTGATCTTGAACTTTCCGTCTACATCCTTCATGTGAAATGAGGCGTAACAAAGAAGTTCATAAAAGATGAAATTAGGATAAATCCGTTACAATTTGTGTTCTCCTTAAAGAAAGTGAATGAAGATGTACGTACCCATTGTTCGTTTATTATTTACATAACATAGTTGGATTAGTTAGGTATGTGCTTGTGGATTCGCTGCTAATCTTATTTGAGCTTTCTGGAGCAATTTCTATTATTTTAAACGTACAGGTTTAAGGGCATTTTTATTTTATATTACAGACCCAATTAAATTTGAAAAATAAACCACCTTAATCTGTCTTTTAATATTTTAAATCATAACAGTCATAAAATTGTAAAATAAATCGTGATGATTTAGCTCATTTTCCCAGTAACAGCATGCTTTAAATGTAAGAGTAGGTGTGAATTAATTGAAGGGGATCATGATATTTTAGATATGTTCCACACATATCTGAAATTATTGTAATTTGTTATTCCCTGCTCTAGTCAAATCAATTTCTGTCGTTATCTTTATTTTTGTTTCAGGCTACAATTGTCATATAGTTCAAATAACTTCTCATCTACATAATGCCTTAAAGCCACCAATTGCACCTACAGAAACGAATTTTGTAACTTAATCTGTATATCAAATTTGTAGATCAAACATTATAATCTTTTCCTCTCTCGCAATCCATATTTCTTTGTATAAAGGTTTTGTTTAGTAATCAAAAAATTTTTCGACAGAGGAAAAAAAAGTTTAATACGTATGTTTGATTTTAAAAAAATGCCGCATGAGCTATCCTCATTCCATTCTTTCAATTTTTTTTAAATCTAAAAATATCAATTTTATAAGAGGATTATTTTTTTACTTGAAAGAATATTCATCTCTGCATTAAAACGTTAAGTGCATTCAACAAACAATATTTTAGTCATGTTAAAATCATTTTATGATTTTATTTATTTTTATCGTTTTATCCTTTTAATTATTGAAAAAGAATTTAACAAAATATTAAATAGGTGACAGTATGTTTACATTTAGAAATCGAGCTTTTTTCAATAGAGATATTTTATATTTAATCAAGTAGGCTCATTTTAAACATTTATGTATGATAGCTAAATAGCACTAATATAATTTTTTGTTACGAAATTACTTTTTTCCTTTTATTACCCATTCATGAATTCTTCATTTGAACAGAGGCAATGAAATCAGTTTGCGAGAAGTATGCGATACGGATCGCATTTACTTTTAAGAATATTAAGAGATGACCCATTAGTGGAGGATTTTTTCAAGGGAATTGTCGTTATTTGGTTACGTGCAAACGAAAGTGAAAATAAATAAACAAAGCAACATAAAACTTCACACCCAGATTGACATTAACCTATTATTGATGTCGGCACATGGAAAATGATAGTAGTTACGAAAGAGCTTTCTTTTCGAAACCTGTATTTGCTTCAATATTCGTTTCTATCCATTAGATCTATCTTTAGCTTTATAGTTATTTCCGCAAGTAATTTCACTTCTAAACGGATTAAAATAATTTCTATATCTAATAAATTATTTTGCACTGCTGAGAACTCTAAATTCTCACTACCTTTTATTCACAGATTCAAACACGGAGTATAAATTATGCTTGAAAAATTAGCTGGCAATTAGCATTTACAGATTACGAGTCAGGATTGTTTATTTGATGAGTATAGATTTGTACAGCTTTATGATCAAAGCAGGAACTGTGTATTAGAAAGAGCTACAATATGTTATGATAAATGGTCAAGAAACAGTTTCTTTATATTGACGGACGCATACTTGAAACTCCCTTATCAAAATTGTATATTACGATACAATTTTCAAAGGTAATAAAATCTTATTTCTTCAGTGAAAGAAACCAAAATTCGTCTAAACAGTTATTGAAAATATTTTTTAAGTTATTCGATGGCAAGAAAATTATTTTGTGCTATTTTCTTTGAAATCGAAATAACTAATTAACTGTTCAAAAAATGGTTCTTGTTATTCTGAAATGATAACATTTGGACAGACAATTAATTGTATTTCGTATTTCACAAGTTGTTGTTTTTTTTTAACTTGCCCTTGAGAAATCAGATGTATAGCTTTCTTTTATAATTTTGTTTAACCTTCATTTGAGATGAAGGTTGGATGAGAATACTGAAGGTCATGAATCTATAAAACCAGATGATATATTCACATCCTAATTTAGAATCAGAAAACTGATAGAACTAAAGGATTTTCAGCAGTTTTCCCTGATATTGATAAATAATAATCACAAACTTTATTTCTCGATTTAATTGCAATAAATTTAAAATTCTTTTAAAAGTTTCCACTGTAAAACTAGTGATTTTCTATCCTTTAACCTAGACAGGAAAAGAATGTAGTCAGTAATAGCTACTCAACTAATTTTTTTATGATTCATAGAACTATCAAAAAGTAAACTTGTTTTGTTGCAGAGCCATAAACTTAATAATAAACAAACCATCTTTCAATGTAAACAATTCTAGTGCACTAACAGTCAAAATCAATCAATCAAAAATCATATTATAAATGAAATAGCTAATGGCCAATCGAAAATAGCTAATGGTAATAATAGTTTTCAATCTTTTATTATTAATATAACTCAATAAATTTTCCTGGAATCGAATTTGATTATTATTTCAGATATATAAACAGAGATTCATTTCAAGGAATGAAAAGAAAGGGGAATTAACAATTTTAATATCCAATAATAACTGTTTTTATACTTATATAGGCAGGAAATATGGAAAATTTGAATCAAAATAATGATTTTCTGAGAAAGGAAAAGGATTTAGATATGATTAAGATAATTCTATGTTTAATATTTCAATAGCGAAATCCGGGGGTCTTTTTTTATCTTTATTTCTTAAAATAAAAAAATAGATTTCAACCAAATCAATCAATTATCTAGAAGGAAAAAAGATAATAAAATCTTGATAACAATGGAACTTAAACTCAAATAAATAACTCAAAATACATTCGTAAAATATTCTGCTCGAGGGCTCATATAATTAATATATCAGCAGTGACTTTTTAGGTTAAGTAACGTTCTACTCCCATTATTATTCAAGAAATTTTCGAGCTATCGGAAACATGACTAAATATGCGGTACATTTTTATAAATGCAAAAATAAATAAAAGACTATTTCTTCATACACGGTCATCTTTAGTTAGTAAGAATATTTAAGAGCAGACTCAAATTTAGAGTTGGAATGCAGAATTTTGAATTGAAAATTCTTCTTAAATGGAAATCTGTTATTCAGCATAACATCGATTTATTAACTTAATCTAATAGATCCTTTCTCAACGTTTTTGATAATTTGAAATGCTCAAACTAAATTTTTGATATTTGAATGTTAAATATTTAAATGTTTCCAACTAAATCTTTTACTTAAAAATCAAACCTTTCAAAATAACATTTTAGGATTTTTGACACGATTTATACAATTGATCTATATTGCATACAATTTGGTGACTATCTGTAATATCTGTTCTCTCTATGTGATTGAACTATATCATAGGTATTTTAATTGTATATAGCCTAAACTATATTCATCTGACAAATTTTAAATACATTTGGCAAATATACTCCAGATCAGCTATAATCAATTTAAAAGCATGCTATAATAATTGTGGAGTTTTACAGATTTGATTCTATCCCCTTCCTAATATGTTGATATTTGTGTCATTATTTGGAGATAAAAGATAAATCCTCATACATATAAATTTTCCAGAGAAAGAAAAATTCAAATTTTAGCACGATCTATAAAAATTTAAAAATTTAAAAAAATATGCACTGTTTTTGATATTTATAATTATTTTTGCCCTAATTTGTACATTTACTGGAAATAAATATCTGTGTGTAAATCTAAAGCATGTTTAAAAAAAACTCAACAAATAAAGCCCTAGACTGAGAGCCGTTTTAGAATTTTAAGTCGAAAAAAATTATCTTTTTGAATTAATCAGCCAAAAAGATATTACTTTTCTATAACTTTAAAACTGTCTGTTTTCATGTTCAGATACATACACGCACACAAAAAAATATAGTCCCAAAACTTCTTTGAAATTCTAACTCAGAAAGAAAAATTTCCCGCAATCCTTGCATACACACATTCTTTTATCTGAATAGTAAATAGGGTAATCATTAGACCTGCAACTATGCTTTACAGTTTCTATCAGGATAGACAGCAATAGTTGAATCGAACTGAGGCGTGGCATCAACTCAAGCATCCGTTGTGCTTAAACAGCAGAAAATAAAATTTAGGCTTTTACAGAAGAGAAACGAAACAATACTGTTATGCTTTGTGGTTCCAGTAATCTTTACTATCAAGTCAGAATATAAAAGAAAATTTGATGGTATTACTTACAGAGCATCCTTAGCAGGGGGAAGTTTTCCCTGGTGGCAGAACTTGCATTCTAAACACAGAAAATAACAGATAGTTTTCTATTTTATCATTGTGAGTGTCTTCGGTTTTAATCATTTGTGTATTTATTTCTTCTACAGTTCATTTTTGGCCATGATATAGTCTTTTCATTGATCAAGAGTTAAATTTATTGATTTAAGAGCTTGTGCTCTTTCTACTTGATTTGCGATCACAATAAACAAATTTAAAATTAGAATATTGGTTTGTATATTATTTTACAATATGTACAATAAAGTGCATGCTACGCATTTTTCATATTATATGCAATAATTATGCTAATCTGTGTGCTGCACTTTTTGAGTTTACATTTTATAACAATTTGAATAAAAATACGGTGGTAAAATATAAATATATATAAATAAAAATGAATGTTTGTCTGTATGTCTCTTATGTGCTGTCGTACAGCTCATTCAATTCCGATAAAACTTCGATTACTTATCACTTGTAGTTAAGGAATGATTATGGGTATAATAAGGGATGATTATAGATGTAATACAACCATCTAAAGTATAAAAAAGATTTTCGAATCTGTTTACCGCATCTATAAACAATGGATTAACCACCAAATAACTCGCCAAGGAGACACAACAGATTCAATAAAGATGTTAAATTTAAACTAGACATTAATATGTCGTAGCTATCGTATATAAATGAGTTTTAAGTCTTTTTCTGAGGTAATAGTTTTATTAGAGAGTGTGCGGTAATGGTTAAGGGTTCCAATTCTGTAGGTTTGAAATTTTACATAAACATTTAATAAAATTTTAACGTTTTTTGCAGTAACTTCCGAAAATATTATAGTACAAATAATTTTGCACCATCTTAATCTTCAAAAAATTATCTTTCCAGCTATATTAAAGATTTTATGGTATAAATATATTTTCTATCTTTGACCAATTTTAAAAGAAAATGGTTTAATCACATTTTTTAACATTAAACTTGAAAATTCTGAACAAATATTAAACGAATCATGAGATACAATAAATGGTTTCTTTCATTATCATTCTGAAAGAACACCAAGCATTACAATTCCAAAAGAATACACAAATCTTATAAAAATGAATATTTGTTTGTAGAATAGAATAATAAAAATAGAATAAATACTATTTATGCTTCTCCTTTATATATCCTACAATTTCAATGAATATATTCATTGCCGACAAGAAAATAAATATCATTCTCCCAGACATTATTAACTAAACAAGATAACTATTTCAAATTCCAAACGATATTTCCAAGATTATTTCTTCTGCAGCAGCAACATGCCGGGTACCAACTAGTTCTAAATACAACCTACCAGTCGGAACAAAACTTGGTCTTTGGTCACTTTTTTAATGAAATCATTATTGCCAGATTATACTCAATGCCACAGCAGCTAAATTCTATTGTTCTTTTTACGATATTGAATCCTATATTTCATTGAAATATTCATAATGGATGACTTCTCACAGGATTTTTTTTTTGTGGAAATCCATTTTGATTTTATTTAAGCTCTGAAGCGTGTAATTTTTACAGAGCCACAAATATTTCTCGAGGAAAATTCAAGGATATATGTGTACTGATTAGAGTGCTGATTTTTTCCCCTCTAGTTTATTTTAAAATATGTATGCTTCCTTGTATTTTACAACTTTCTATAAAATTGATGAATAAATTTCGTACTGAAGCACTGAAACAAAAGAAAAATATTTTAATTTTTTATGAATAATTGTTCGCAAAAATGAAAAAAAAGGATAGCATTTTACTTTAAATAATTAAAGGATTTATGGGGGATTTTTTTCTATAATTTTATTTATCAGTAGTTTTATAATGGCAAAATATATTCATCAGTGAAGTATGGTTATCATTAAAAAAAGTTAACTGTACATCTGTAATTTCATCATGCCAAAATCACCAAACAAATTTATTTTAAATCCACAGACTTGAAATCATGTTTATTTCTTCTGAACGTCATCAAAATTATCAAAAATACGTTTATGACAAATTTTAGATATCTTCCTACACTCATATCTCCTGATTTTAATATGTTATGATAAACAGCTAATGATTGCCGGTATAAATATTGAAAACCTTAAATACACCAAGATTAATTTTCACATGAACAGTTTATTTGTTCTTTTAACTGTTTCAACAATATTAGCTATAACAAATTACATTTACAGAATTTAACCAAAAAAAGTTTTAAAAAGTAACATTTTTTATATCAAAAGTAGAATCACTATGTTTCAGAGGGATAAAATTATACCATAAATACATTTATATTTGAATCTGTGCTGAAATATTATATTACAGATCTAAAATGTAAAATTGCAGCTTTTCATTCAAACCATAAAATAATTTTTTAATGTAGAAACATTTCATATTTTGTGCATTTTTTTTTCTTCTAATATAAATCACTAGTATTATTGCAGAAAGAAAATTCTGTAATTCCAAAAATTTTCTTCAGAACAAAAATTATACAAGAAATAATATTTCTCAATTTTACGAGGCTATGTCAAGATAATATTCGAATCCGGTGCGAAAAGTGTATAATTAAACTATCCTGAATTCTTTATTATTATTAATACAATTTAATCAGTTTGGCACTTGATGTAAATATTCCTATCAAACAGAATTAACACAGGTATTGAAATTTGTGTTTCATAATGCGATTCTTAAATCTCTCGTCCGTAATTTTTTAAATGATTTTGAATATTTATTTATTTATTAATAATTTTTATACGCTGATGATGAAAAGTCAATGCTCTCTGTAAAGCAGAAAAAGAAAACTGTGCCATTTTTGATTTATTATATTATAAAAATGTATTTGTTGATCATGTGCTAAAGTGCCTTTGAAATAAAAACAGCTTTAATTTCAGAAAATATGTCAGTTTTACATACATATTCGCATAAAATATTCAGATGACGAAGCAAAGAGCAAACAGTCACTTTTTTTTTCAGCTAGAAACATCTGTCCGCTTTTTGCTGAGCAACTCATTCTTTGTCTAGCAATCGTTTGCACGAGTTGCTTATTATTGTTAGACAGGTGAAAAAGTTTGATGCCAAACTCTTCCGTGTTGTTAATACTGTCCAGTTTCGATATCAATCGAAACGACAAACAAAAGTTGTTTGGCACGCGTAGAAGGTGAAAAGGCAGGAAAATTAAAAGTTCGAATCGCATTAAAAGAACCAGTTATTGTGCTATGCAGAAGTGAAAGCTGTAAGACCAGATCAGTCAGAGAAAGCAGAGATTGTATCATTCCCTCCCGCCCGCGATTTCTGCGTACCACATAATAATCTCTTAATAAAATCAACTTTTTCTTTCCCTTACCTCTCATTACACAGAAGACAACGTCGCACTCACATGAGTAAGTCGACTTAGATTTTAATTGCAGAAGCCAAGGTTATAAGCGCCTGGATGCTGTTAATTGAGGTCAAAATGGAGGGAAAAAAACAACAACCATGAACGGATTTCATTAAGAAACTTAGCAAAAGTTATAGAAAAATAAGACCTGAAGTGTAATTTTGAGTAGAGAGGAAATAACCCATTATTTGAATCGCAAGAAATTAGGGCTTCATTTTAATTTTCATCAAATAAATTCTTTTCCAAATAAAGGTCGCTTTGTGCTGTTTTCTAGCAAATAACTGGCACGTGGATTATAATCATTCGAAGTTTCCAGTAATACACTTTTGTTCTCCTTTGTTATTTAAATATTTATAAAATTGCATATAATCATTTATCCATTTGCTTGCTTTAGCTAATTGCCTGAAACCCAAAGATATATTTTTACACCTTAATGGCTTCAAATATTTCTCACATATTATTTTTCATATTGAGTTCAGAAGTTTTTGTTGTTCTTTGATACTGAGTAACTATAATTCATACTTTCCTTTATTTATTATTTTCAATAACTCCTTAAACCTATCTATTTTAATTATATATGCAATATATCACTATTCTGTTCGGATTAAATTAAAATATTCAGTTACAAAATCATATGAATTTTTTCTTGTGCTTTAAATTACCTTTTACCTTTTTAATATACTTTATCTTCGATATATTTTACAAGTTTTAGGGGAAAATATTTTAAGTCTCTTTTGAACTGATTCTGAAAGCATTAATTAAGTAGATCTTAATCCAAGATAAATGCTTTCTTAGTAATACATTTTTCGATACATACTTCATTCAGTTGCGATGCTTGGAGGCATTAGATCATGACTATATATTTGGTTATCGTAAAAATTATTACCCCTTTTTATAACAGATGAAGTTAGTTCACGTTAGTGGCGTTTAGTATTGCCTACATCGATACTCTTCCAGCTTAATTCGAGAATATAGTTCCATCCCAATTTGACTGAGTTTTGAAGATTTCACCCTAGGGACAAGAAGAATGAACACAGTTGCCATTTTGGTTTAGTTTACTATTTTACTTCAATAAAGCGAAGAACGATCATCAATCCTGTCCAAACTTTCATGAGTTTACTACGAAACTCCTATATAAAAGGTTAATACCAGCAATACTTCAAAAAATGTCGTTGTAAATTTTATCTCAATGGCATTCTTTGGTCAAAGAAGCTTAACAAAAATTGATGGAAACAAAATCAAAGCATTTACTATTAAGTTATATGAAAGAAGAGATGTGAAGAAACTTAAACTTCTTCATTGTATTTAAAGAAATTCATTTATTTATTTTTTACGAATAAATATTTGCGATATGCTGATTAAATTTTAGAAAAACGATCATTTTTTAAAACTTTTAATAGTGATAAGAAAAACGATTGTTTACAACAAATTTATACACAAAGAGTTCCGACACGATGGTTTGCTTAGAATGACATCAAAAGCAAACCTTTATAGGAGACAGCTTACTCTCTGACGATAGGAGATTTAAAGTTGTCGTACTTTCCACGCTTATAATAAGGACCAAGCAATTCATTCTAATTTATACTATCGCTTATTTATAAATTTCACCAAATGCAACATCTAAACCTTGATAACTGTAAAGAAATTTTACTTTGTAGCATAATGGAAGTCAAGTAACTTTAATCACACTTCAAAAGGCCACGGTGGCAGGGATATAAGGTATCGGTTGCGGAACGGGAGTGTTTCAGGTTCGAGACCTGATTCCACCGAAGAACCGTTGTCTAAGCGGGCCTGGAGCGCCCTAAATCCGTCCGGGCCAAACCGCCTTCCCCTATGTAGTGTGGAAGCTTGGAGAGAAGGTGTGTCAGCTCAGGAGTTGTCATCTGACGGCGGTTCAAAATTTCAAGGTACGTCCCAAAATAGATCTAGTGTTGCTTTACAACGAGACATCAATCTATCTAAACTAAACACTCATCAAAAATTATTGGGTGTTCGTTGGATTATGTTACTCCTTTCCCTCTCTTTGCTCTGTGAATTTTCTGACACAATTTGTTCTCTTCGAAACGTCTAGTATGGTATTACATTCGATTTAGAGAGAGCTATAAATCAACATCTTAATCAATTTTCTGATGGTTTAAGCGAGTTTTCCAAGGAATAAAAAGTTATGAAACCTACTAAAATATGACAAAATTGTGTCAAACAAAACCGGTAAAATATCTTTAATTAATTTAATTCTTGTTCTTTATATAAATAAAGAATCCTTAATAAGCACATAAAAATTCCATTGCAACTTTTCAGAATTTTCGAAACATTAGCAGTATATGACAAATCTTACGGTTGTTGTTTAGGTGTCCTATATGAATAGGAGCGGTTCATAAAGTTCTTGCATATCAGGTAGTTAGAATTAAAATATCTATTTTTCAAGAAATGAGGAGAAAAACCCAGAAGTCATAAGAACACTGCGTTATGTTGATATGGATTCAGAACATGGCAAAAGGAATGGCGAAAAATGGCTCAAAAATTAAACGGAAGAGTTAGACGAATAATCTCTGGTATAAAAATACTTTAACTGTCAAAGCTTAATAATTTTATTCCAGTCGTGATCTAAATTAATCGAATATTGAAGTGGAATAAGAATGCAATAAATTTTAACAATTGTACTAAACACAAGAGTATCAGTTTTATTAATGAATGAAAATAAATAAATTCTGTTGTTGTAAAAAGCATGAATTACACAACCAGATATTTGTATTAAGTGATTCTTCTTTTTATTCCTTTATTCATTTATTGCGTGTGTCGTTTGTCTCTCTTTACTCTAAAATATATTCCACTGGAATTTGGCTGTCATGCAGCCACGGCATTTCCCCCCCTTTATCCATTTTTTATCCATCCTGTAAGTGATAGAATCTTTCTCTGAGCAATAATGTTCATGTTCAGCATTTTATTTTTGTTTATTTTTATTTTCGTAATTTATATTATTTTTACTTGAAGATAGAATTGTATATAATTTCATCTCAAGCGGCAAATTACAAACACGCCACTTTTTTTATACTTCGATCTTCTCGTTGACGTTTCATAGGTTGGCAAATATTTAATATTATCACAGCCTTCCGAGATTTAAAAAAAAAATGTTAAAAATGATTACCTTCTGTCACTTATTTATAGATGTTATATTAATGAGAAAAATACAGCATCTATAATGATTGATTGTTGGTTCATTCGGTTGTAAGTATGAAATTTAAGTTACTGTTGTTATAAAAAAAAATATTTTGCATTGCATTATTTTTTGTGTTGAATTTCAGGGGGGGGGAGAGAATGCTACTACAAAGTTTGCGCTTACAACTTCAAAACTCCTCTAATCTGTCGTAAAATCTGCTAACAAATATTATCTTCAAATATCCTTCGCACAGCTAAATCTTGGTCCTTTGTAGTAAAGCATAACAAGCACCTACTAGATTTTACAAGTAAAGCAAAGATAAATTAAATTTAAACATATATATTTTCTACCTTGCTAATTTTAAAAAACAGGTAGAAATGATTATCTGATACCAGTTTTAATTTACTTTTCTGTTGCAATTAAGTTCGATTATTTATCTTCTGGAATCAATGCCATTAAATTACATTATTTATAATCGGATTAGAGGAGAATGTTTAATATGATATCAAAATCAATAAATTTCAGATCGCATAAGAAAAAAAGTTGGTTACATGTGTGATATTTGAGGTAATAAATTTAAGAGTGAAATATGTTAGCTAATATCTAAACAAACAGAATTAAAAGTTTCAAGAATGATGCTTTTTTTTTTTCTATGACATAAAAAAGTGCACCAAGTTCAATTGTTTTCAGAAACCTTGAGCTTTTAAGAATAAAATACCTGCGAATAGTTTGCGGTGAATAAACGTTTTATTATGTGAGAATAATAGATGTCCAAGGTTATATATTGCATAATATGATTCAGCGTAAAATTCAGCTAGCAGCGCCATCTGTTGTGAGTATTATCAATCATCTTGAAGTGGAAATTTTGATTAGGAATAAATAATTTCTTCTTCTATTAAAGAATTTCGAAAACGAGTAACATTTATGACTCGTAATGCAAGCTCAACTTCACAATTTATTTTAATATCAATTTGGAAAGTGTTTTCAATTTCTATAATTTTACAATATCAGGAACATTAAAATTAACAAAGCTGTTTTATTAGAATATACCTTCCCGGATTAACTATGGTCTTCAGCTCCTTCTGCAATTGCAAATTTCAAGTTCTCCCTTGATCCTTTAAAATTTTCGAAACAATGATACTTTTTATAGATTTTAATTTAAAAACTACAAAAAAATAATTTTTGAAACATAAACATAATGACAAATTGAAATCAAAGAATATTTAATTGCTAGTCTCCTTCAAAATATCTAGCCTCGCTGTCTTAGGTGCAAAAATCTAAATTTAAAAGAAATTTAAACAGAATGGTAAAATCATTCCAAATGCTCTAATACAAAATTTTATAAATCACATGATTTATAAGTTAGAAAACAAACGCAAAACTAATTGAATTCTTCAGATCTGCAAACTAATGAGAAAACATTGAAAAGAAAGTCTTAAAAATATTATTCTGAAATAAAAGTGATACTTTATTTTTAATTTGAACTAGTTCGAGCATAAAGATTTTGCAAATCAAATGAAAGTAAAATATGAAATTAACTTGAATGTACAGGAAAAAAAAAAAGAAAAAAGAAAGAAAAAAAAACTTCGAAATTTCGGATTTACCTACAATTTGCTACACTCCTGGGTTTTTATAGCTTAATTTTGTACATTCATTTTATTTCATTCTTTGTGTGTGTTCATTATAATATAAAGAAAATCATCCAGTCTGTTATTTTCCATTTTTTAAAATTATTTAATCTTATGAGAAATCTGATTACAAGAGGTAGAAGGAGATAGATTTTGACAAAAAAAAAAAAAAAAGGTACTGGACAAAGTTCAAGATAAAAATATTCGAGTCATTTAAATTTATTGAAGTTGATTTCTTGCTAATTTTTCAATGATTTTTTTAAAAAAGCAGATTTGAAATTGATTCAGGCACTAACAATCTGCAATTGAACCGTGATCAAATTTTAGAAATTTCTTTGGTTCATAAATTCAGAAGTTTATTGGAGATGGAATAAGAGTTTTGAACAAAATTCAATAGATATATCTAACTGAAAATTGAGATAATTATGAATAGAATAAGAAGGGAAGTGAATTGTAAACTTTCAATATTCATTTAAACAGGGTAGTATAATTTTAAAATTCGAAATTTTAATATTCACTTGCATTTGTGCTCCAATTTGATTGGTAGTTAAATTTATTAGATTTTAATTCTTGAATTTGAAAGTAAAAAGATAATAAATAAAAATTGTTTACAGCCAGTTATTCCAATGGCAGAAACTGAGGAAAGTTTCTGCAATTCTTTAAAAACATAGTGAGAAAATGGGTCTTTAAATATAACTTTACCAGGGCTTTAATTCTTTCTTAAAATACTATATGCACAGTTAATTTCTAGAAACTTCCCTTTTTTCAAAAAAGCAATACGAGGAAAAAAAGTAATCCATTTTATGGTATCTGGCTTACTGTACTAGCTAAATACTAATGAAAATGAAAGTAATTCGCTTTTTAACTTTATTTGGAACCAATTTTACAAAACTCTAATACTTTGTAAAAATCGGTAATTTTCAAACCAAAATGTTTTCTTCCCATCTTCACCATTCGGTGACAGTAAAAAAATTAAGGATATTGCCATAGTTTCCTACAAATGTATTCTATTACAAAATGTTGAGCAATTTATAATATATTAAACCAGAGTTTCCCAAACTTTTTTCTGTCGTAGACCCCTTGCCATGTTTTTCCGTATTGAATAGACCCCCTACTTACCTGATATTGATTTCCTGTAAATTTCTAACTGTAGTGAAGTTTACTGTTAAAAACTTAAAGTAAAAACACATGTTAATTTATACATTTATTAATTGAATTTAAATTTATACTACTCAAAATAAAATTTCGTATCTGTTATGTAAAATCTATGTAACATGAAATAAACATAAAATAAACTAACATAAGTAAAAAGTCAATATTTTTAACGAGAAGGACGAGCCTGATGCTTTAACAATAAATTATCAACATTTGGCGGCAATTTTGTAAGGGTTAATCTTAAATCTCCTCGGCTAATGATGTCCAGTCTGCTTCTTTTATTCGTTAAGAGATTAGTAACAGCGCTAAACCCCTTTTCCACAAGGTATGACGATGGAAAGGAGATTAAAAATTTCCTCGCTATATTCCATAATACGGGATAAGTAACGGGTATGTTGCAAAGAAGCCAGAATTGCTGATATCCGTTTTTAAACTGAACCTTAAGTTCTTCGTTTGTACTTAGTTCTGTCAGTTCCTCCAGTCATTTCATGGACCCCCAAATTCTTTTTCGCTGACGTAGACCCCTTGCAGGTTGTCATAGACCCCTAGGGGTCGATATAGATCACTTTGGGAATCACTGTATTAAACCCATCTTTTGTGTGGAATTTCGCTGTACAGTCGAACAAAGAAAAAAAAAGTTTCAAAAAATTTTGCAAAACAAGCATATCAACAATAAAAGTCATTGCATTTTTTTTCTTTTTGGAAATGAAAAGAGAGCAAACAGTAAAATGTAATTTTACTTTGAAGATTAAAACTATTTTTTATAAACTGAGCATTTACTTCAGTTTTAAAGATCATATCAAACAAATTGGATAAAAGTTTTAAGATATTCCAGCCAAACTTCCCTAAACCCATTTTGTATGTGTTTTCCAAATTACATCAGAAAGGGATTAAAAGGTTAAAGAATGTATTTTTCTCATACTTTTGCTGTTTTCTCTTCAGTTTGATAAGAAAGGTTATATCATAAACATAATACAAATTGAGAAAAAGTATTCTTAGGATGCAAATTTTAAAAAACAAAAACTTCTTTTCTTTTTAAAAAGAATTACTTCCTAATAATAAAAAAATATAAAAAAACGAATATTTAATACAGTTTCAGCATGAATCCAGGACCATTATCAACTCCAAACATAGAGTCATAAATCTTGAGTGTCCTCACTAATCCAGCACATTATTGTATTTAATGAATTGAATATCGATCGTAATCGGGACTTTCCGATCTGTATTAGTATCAACGACCCCAAATGAAAAAATTTTTCCAAGACACATCAAATTATATTAAGGTATTCCAAAAGTTTCTTTCTCATCATGCTATGAATGGCCTTATCTGGCTCTGCTTGTGCAAACATGCATGTTTATCTATAATCCGTCTATGGCATCGGTTTCGGTCGTATCAAAGCTCTACTAAACCCCAAAAAAGTTCTTTTGTCTATTTTGTGGAATTGAAAAGGAATAATTTTCTACGAGCTGCTTCCACAAGGTGAAACAATAAATTCTACGAATACTGCCAGCAACTGGGTCAATTTTAAACTGTCATAGCAAAAAAAAAGGTAAGAAAAAGGACAAAATCAATGAACCGTCATGGCAACGCGAGACCACATATTGCATTAATCGTAAGAGAGACACTCTTGGATATTTTATCGTATCCTTCATACTTTCCAGATCTCGTACCATGTGATTATTACTTATTTCTGTCAAAACATTATCTTCGTGATAATCGCTTTAAATCCATCAGCGAAATAAAAGAGCACCAGGAGGATTATTTCTTACCCATAACACAATAATTTTGAAAAGAAAGCATATTGAGGCTTCTTGAGAGATGGAAGAAGGTAATAAAGCAAAAAGGCTCTTATATAACAAAAGTAATAAAATCTTAAACAATAAATAGTGTGTAACCGTTTCATATCAGAGATGGGAAAGAAACTTATGGGACACCCTCATTTTATGAGAAGGATTAATCTCTCCATCTTCCTTGTCTAAAATGTTCTGAATTGAAGTTGAGAAAAATGCGTCGTTTTAATTTGATAAAATATGCTCGTATTATTTTTTTTTTTTTTTTGCGATATGCATATAACTCTTTAAAGAAATTCGTATTGTATATTTTAATATCATGCAAACACAAAGGCTTGTTGTTACTTGTGGCATTTTATAAGCCCGCTGACAGAAAGCTGTTAGCGATTTAAAAGCCTAAATTTGCGTCGTTTTATCAGTAGCGCTAATTAGAGCCAAGAGTACAACTTAGCTACTTGATGCTTCACATTCGCTTGTACAACGCACATTCACATTACTCACAGATAGAACACAGAATAAAAACCACGGCCAAACCGGGACACCCAGATCTTGGGGAAAACAAGCTTTGTGTGCCAGATGCTGGCACACAAAGACTTCTGTTAGCAAAAGTAAAGTTACAAATGAATTAAATAAATGTCAAGCACTTATTTCGATACCTATGATTATCTAAAAAAATAATTATGTAGTAAAATGAAAATAAATACAAAAATAGCAACATTTTCATTAAAAATTGGGAAAAAAGATATAAAAAGCTTATATTTGATTATTTTAGAGTTTGAGTTAACATCATTACTCTAATTTTAGATTCAGACCTGTTTTGAAGCTATAATAAGATTAATTTGAGATAGACTATGCAATTTTTGAGCTATAACAGCCTCATCTGCTTTCACCATTTTTCCAAATTTGTAAAAGGGCCGCGGTGGCCTGGTGGTAAGGTCTCGGCTTCGGAACCGGAGGGTTTCAGGTTCGAGACTCGATTCCACCGAAGATCCGTCGTGTGAGGGGGTCTCTTGCACGTTAAATCTGTCAGGCCAAAGTCCTCCCGCTGGTGTGGTGTGGTGTGGAGAGGGGGGTGCCACTTCAGTTGTCGTCCTCGTCATCTGACCGTGGTTCAAAATTACGAGGTCCGTCCCAAAATAGCCCTCGTGTTGCTTTAAACGGGACGTTAATATAACTGAACTGAACTGAACCAAATTTGTAAAACGCACTTAGCTAAGATTAAATCTAAAAGTTTCAGGGTATCTTATAATTGATATATACACATCAAATGATATTAAAATACATATATTCTTAAAAACATATTCCATCTATATATATAGCTAATCAAAATCTGAAATAATAGGCACATTTCTGTGATATATTATAAGATAATATGATAAACATAAATGACTTGCTGAATTTATTTTTATTTATTTAATATTTCAATCCACTTTGTAACATTTCTAGAGAAAAATCCGTTAATTAATTTATTCATATCTTTAATCACTGAAAAAAAACATTTCTACTGTTTTCAATTCCTTAATTTCTGACTCAGAAATCATCAATCACATTTCCATCAAACATGTAGATAAAAGTATATTTTTTTTAACTCATAACTGAAAATTTAGTCATTCATGAGAGGTGTGATTTCAATACAAAAATTATTTGGAATTTATAAACTATTCAAGCTATCTATGGCCTTTTGTCAGAATCAATACAACACATTTCTCACACAAAAAGTTCCTAATAACTTCCTATTTAATTATAATTTTTTGTAATTAAATAGGAGGAGAAACAATTATGGGATAACAATAGCTCCTACATTTAAGGTAAAGCTAATTTAGGATTATTATATGAAAATATTTCCAAAAAGAGAGTAGAAATCTTCGACATTCCTTCAAAACACCTATTGTTGAAATGTCGGAAAACATTAAAATCTCACTCTCTCACACACACACAACTTAAATAGGAGATCTAAAAACACTAAATTAAATTGGCATTGTTTAGGCATTGTTAAAACGCGTCGGATACAAATTCGTATGAAATACATTTCCCATTCCAGTATGAGAAAACAAATTGAATAATAATAACGAAAGAATGTGACAATCAAAAACTAATATAAGAAATATAAATGTAGTGCGTCACACATTTTGCATTCATTTGATGTAAGTGAAATTAGAATAAATTTTTGAACGATAAAAAGAGACACAATTATTCTAATTTGTAGGAAAATAAGCAAATAAATATTTAGTTCCAAAAAATTGCGCAATCTTATAATGGTATCCGATTCTCGCCATAATATTTATACGTTGCGATGTCCTGAACGTGAAGCAAATTCATTAATTCGTAACATCATAACCCAGTTTTGGATGAGGTCGACTGAATACTTTATTCATCTCGACATTCGTTGAATCACGAATACCTGCAGAGCACTTATAATGAATTTGAGCTAAATATACTCGGCTTTTGCTTGCATTTCTCTTCGATTTTGGTATTTAGCAACGCAACGAAGAATGCACGGTAGGCTAAGGGAAATGGATTGCCTTTTAAACACGCAAGTTTTCTAGAGAGATTGTTGTCACACGCATTTACCACAACGCACAAACATTGTAAGTCATATTACTTTATAACGTGCGTCAGTTCGACTAATAATACTGTAAAGTATCATCTTTTATTATTTATTGTTTTTACTGATAAGCATCTTGTAAATCGAGCTTTATTTAACGACCTTGAGATTTTAATCAAACTAAAACACTTTATGTGAAAAACAAAATGCATGGAATGAAAAAAAAAAAATCACATTTAGCTGTTATTATGGTACTTTTCAATTTTGTATCATTTTCTGTCACGAAAAGAAGAGTTAAAAAGATTGACGAAGAAGATTTTATAATGACACTTTGATGTATATCTACGGAGGAAAATATTTTAAAGAATTTTCTTAAAACATTTATTTCAATACAAATAAAACATATCAAAACTGAGAATACAAAAACTCATAACTAATTTTCTCATTTTAACCCTGTAAGCATTCTAAATACAATAAATCAAACCAATTTAGATCAAACTATATATATTTTATCAGATGAAATTAGATGAGCCTATGAGCTTAAAAACTATAAACGAAAAATATGTAGAAAGTGAAATACGGATTCTTAATTCACAGTCTTTATAGCCCTTTTTCACTTTATTTTTCATCCTATGACAAAAAGTAGAAAAGTTTAGTAAGATTGAGAAGAAGATTTTATGATGAAACTTTAATGTATACCCATGTATGATAATATTTTAAGAATTTTCCTAAAATATTTGTTCCAATACAAAGAAGCCAAATCAAAACTAAAAATGTATTGAATTTATTAATATTTTTATTTTAAACATATACGTGTTTTGAATGTTCTACAGTGTATTTATAAGAGCGAATAAATTCGGTACTAATGGCAATTCACTTAAGTCAGCAATTCACTGAAACATGTAAAAAATACAATGAATGAAAACTGATTTCAGAAAGCAATTGTTGAAAACCTAGGGCCGGCAATCTGGGGGGTGCTATGCACCTGGGCGCTACGAATGAGGGGGTCTACCATGATTAAGAATTAAAATAGTGTTCCGTAAAATAATGTTGTTACACAGGCAAAAAGTTTACAAGCTTGTTTCCATGTGACTGGCTGAGCATGGACTGACGCCTTTATTAGACAAAGATAGCAGTGATACCTATAAAAGCCCAGAAACAATAGCTTATCCTGCCTCCACCCCTCCAAAACTGCTCCATCTCGCCAAGTCCAACGCTGAATGATGCTCGTTCCTGATTGGTCGATACTACTCTTAACTCTAATCCCTCTCGGTTTCTCTCAACTGCTCAGTCCCAGTTACTCTTGCGAGCCCTAACATCCAGGTTGCTCTACAGTCCAAGTCAGCTATTTGCAGCAATGTTTTCTTTAGTTTAAATGCAATGAGCGGAGGTAGCCCATCACGGGCGGGTACTCCGGTAACCTACAAGAAGCGGATACCTATAAAAAGGCTGGAAAAGTTCATTCATGAATAAATAAATCCCCTTCAGACCCGTTGAGACAGAGCGGCACTCCGGGCCCCCAGAAGTCGCGGTTAAGGCTGGGTTCCATTGTACTTGTAAATCATCAGCTATCTACTTTTGTCTACATCTAATGTAATATTTTTTTATGTGTGCACCTGTATATATTTGTTTTTATTAAGTTATTCAAACAAAAAATGAAACGACGATAAATTAAGCGATCAACTCCTAACGATGCACACTTTAGAAATAATTACTATAATGGCTAAATTTATGTTCCACTGTTGATGAAACAAATCCAAATTAATATAAGTAGGAAAACGGCTTGACTTAAATTATTATTTCAAAGAATTGTAGATGTTATTCTATTTTTAGCGTGTAATAACGTGGAATCGACGTAATAATAGGAACGCCTAATAATGGAAATTTTTTAAGAGTAATCGAATTACTTAGTAAATACGACTCTGTGCTTATGAATCATATAAACAAAATAAAAAATTCCACAAACTAAACTGTCAGAGATTGAGTTCATACATTACAAAATCAAATTATTCCTACCTTAGGAAACGAAGTTAACAAAATTAAAGATAATGTAATTGCAGCTACGTATTACAGTATCTAAATGCATTCTATTTCTCTTTTTTCCCATAAAAAACAAACTTGAGTCTTTATTAAATATATAAATTTTGAAGAGAAAATATTAAGTATAAATGAGTCATTTATAGGGTTTATTGAAGTGCCGTTTGTATTACGTATTTTCTGCAACTACAAAAAGATGGGGAAATCTACAAAAGCATTTAAACTTTCAAATCATTATGCAACACTTGTTGGGAAGCCAAAATAGATACGATTAAAGCAGTGTACATACAGTTTGAGTAAACTTGTAATAACCCTAGAAGAATTTATCAATGCAAATAACAATATTACAGCCGTTCTGAAGCTATAAATCTATTGAATTCAATAAAGAAATGACATTTATTTTATGCTTAATAGGATTATTTACAATATTGTCCAATATTAGCTATTAATAAACTATTTCAAATAAAAAATCATTGTTTACAACTGGGCTTTTAATTTAGTCAATAAATTTAAAGCTGAAATCCTCCAAAATTTAAGAACGAAATTTAACTCGTATTTAGACGAAGCAAAAGCGGTAGCACGTAATTTGAATCTTTCAGAACATTTTCTTGAAAAATGAATTCGAAAAAGAAATATATATATATATATATATTGAAACAGCAGAGGATGAAATTGTAGAAAACTTAGTTGAGGAATTTATACGTTATTTTTTAAATTCTGTAACGGATACTGGTATTGTATCGATAGAAGAGAGATTTAAAAGTATTTCAAATTAATCACTGACACTAATTCATTTAAAAAAAATGAATTAGAAAATTGTTCCAAAAATTTTATACCGTTTTATAATAGCGATGTATAAGGAAACCCAATCCAAATAATTGCTTTGTAACAGGATTTTATTTTAAATGAGAGGGATGCAAATAACGTTCAGCCATACTGCAATATATACTAATTAATAATTATAATGATTTATTTCTAAATATTTTAACCGTGTTAATTTTTTTTTTTGCATTGCCAGTTTCTGTAAAAAGTGCTGAACTCTCTTTCAACAAATTAAAATTTAAACAAATTAAATAAAGAATTAAAGGAGCAATGTTTATTTTTGAACCAATAAAAATGTGTTACATATTTGTATATTATACAATAACTTTTTATTTATTCTCAAACATATTTTCATTAGCTATATTTTCTATAGCTAAAATAATGTGAAAAATAAAAATGTGGTTGGAAATAAATGAAAAGATAATATTTGTAATTTGCCTATTTATTTTTGACATTAAATTCATTATATAGGCACTTTTAGTGAGTACACTAAGTTATTTTTAAAAAATCTTTTATTTAATGATGTTGCAAATTGGCTCATGCATGTTTGCTTCTGTGAGGCAGCTTTTATCACTTTTTTTTGAAAAATAAGTATATTTAAAAAAAAAGTGTGTGTGATATTAATTCAATTTAAGGCTGCATTTTTTTAAAGTCAGTACTTATGTACCATAATAAAGGTACTCTTTAAAAAATGTTTGCTGGTATTTTATGGTTTAATAAATGGTATTTATAGCAAATATATTGATAAAACTGATTTTTTAAATCTTTAATAATAATAATAATAATAATAATCTGTTTTGCCATGAAACCATAACTGCCCTTTTTTAAACTATCAAGAGCAATGTATTATGTATCAAGAGTAATGTATCAAGAGCTTTATTTCTTTGGTTAAACATATGGGTCTAATGCTTAAACGCTCTTGCTATACTATCGAAAAAGAAATTGGAAAAAATTTTAATTCTCCTGGAGTAATTAATATTAAAAACAAAATCTCGCATTAAATAAATATGCAAATGGGTGTTTTTTTTTTTTTTTTTTTTTTTTTTTACATGGCTAAAATATAGTACCCAAAATGGTTTCTTGCACCAGGGTCCCTTCATAGAGGAGGCCTGCTCGGCTCAAAGCAATTAGTCAATCGCTACCACCTTCTTCGGTCCTTAGTGCTTCAAAGCAAGCACTAAGGACAGTTTCTTTACAAACAATTTTTTCTTTTCCCTTTCTCCTCCCCTCACCTTCCTTTCTTTTCCCTTGCAAAGAACAATAATCATTCAAATTTTGTCCAAATTTAGTTATTATATTATTTGAAATTGGCTGTATACCGGATCGAAAATAGATGAATTCTTCAAATTACGTCGGTATAATTTACTATGTGAATCCTAACTACATGAAATATTTGTTTTACATTTTCTTAACTGGCTTCGGCAGATATATTTCATGGAATACCCCCCAACTCCATATTTTTTTTTAACTTTCTTAAAAGTTAATAGCTTTTACTCTTTGGTATGAATTTTTCTCGACATCATTAATGTCATATTTTATAAAATTGTCATAGACTATGATAAAAAACTTTGCAGCTTAAAAGTTAGGATACAGCAATTGTTTTGATACAGCATGGATATATCTAAGTTTTATGCCATAGAAATCTATCATTCATTTACCCAACTGATTGAACGCAATTTTATATCTCATTAGTGTTTTATATTTGGGATGACTTTGAATTCTGAGACTAATACGGCTACTTTTATTCTGTAGAGTCGCATCCACTCTATAAACATTCTCAAATGAATGATTTGCTCGCTAGTCTAAATTATGAGGGCATTTTAAAAGATATAAAGTGTTACAATAACCTAGAAATGGGTTAGAACTTACGGAAATGAACTTAAAAATAGGCAAATTAGGAAACGAAAACATTTCACCTAATATTTATCTTACAAGTTGCACCGGGTTCATTATTTATTTTAATATGTTTTGGAAAAATAAACAAGGTACGTTTTTATTTTGGCTATTTTTTATACAGACCATTCCAAACAACTTATCATCAAAGATTTTCACATGATACATGAAGACAAAAGAAACATGAATTTTAAATAAAAATCAATCATGCCACAATAACGATATAATAATTTTCAGATAATTAAATGAGCTTTGAAACCTCCATTTGAACATTCTTTTCATCAACACACACACACACGCAAAAAAAAAAAAAAAAAAAAAAATCTTATCTTCATAGCTCAAAAATAATAATAATAAATTGTAATTTTTTTTCTTGTGCAAAAAATGGAGATGGGTGCCAAATTTCACCTGACAGTTAATCACTAGATGCATGACACATAACTAACTTGTCAATAAAGGTACTTATTGATTTAACCCTATTTACCAAAACATGAGCTTCTGAAAATTCTTAGAAAATAGAAACAAATTTTTTTTTATTTCATTTCCCAAATGAATTTTTTAACCCTTAGTACTCTAATTACTCCTCTGAGGTACCATTTAAAACGGTGAATTATTTTGACGCTTTATTTATTTATTTTTCACTTTTGATTATTAAAATGCCTATAGAATGCTAAAAAGATGTAAATTAATTTTTCTGGGCAATTCAACTTAAAACAATTATAGATTAATTTACTTTTTAGAGCAATAAACAAGCCCTTGTATTAAATGCATAGTTATGCATCTAATTACTTTTCAGAGTGCAAAGAATTAAAGCTATGTGCAATATAAATAATTCTATTTAAATCATTAATGCAGTAAATATATAAATAATATGTTTTTATTCTGGAACGTATTAAAAATAAGCAGGAATTATTAATTCATTAAATGCTCATATCACAAGCAAGACCAAATTAACTAGTTATATTAACTCTTTATTTGAAGTTATGACAGGGTTTATTCGGGGATGGACATGCTGTTGATTGTTCTTTCCTAATGATTTATGAAAAGTTTTTATTTTCTTCTACTATTTTGATCACCTTTCAGTAGAATTATCAGAAATATTGAAACCTTTGTATATTATGTATAAGAAGATAGGGTTGTTTTCCTGATTCATAATTCATTAAATAGTTCGAAAAACAATTGTCATTTTATTCATTTCATTACTTCCTGGCAATGAATTTGCAAGTTTTATAATCTATTATATTTATTTCATTATGATAATTCTCTTATTAAATTCTGGACAAAGATTACCGTAAACATAGGGAATTATTATCGACGCTTTTTTTCCGATATGCATTCTAAGAAAAGTTACTTTACCGTGCCAAATTATGTGAATTCCTTATAAAACAATCACTGGAGTAAATAAATTGTATAATTGCAAATTAAGTTTATTTGATAATAAAATATCTGTTTTTGCAATTTAATTTATTAAGCTGCAGTTATTTCCTTAATGGCATATTGCTGACTGCAACTAACAACAAAAGATGAATAAAGTAGCTTTTTAGCTGCACTAAAATAGCTTATCCAAATATGTACTGAGTTTCATAAACAAATTAGAGCATAATTTTTTCAGATTTACATTTAGTACTATAATTATGCAATCAAAGAAAGTATTTTTTCTTCCTTAAGTTTTCTTTCAATAACTCATTACGACATAAATATATAATTCCCTGAAATTTAGGTAAAGGTATTCTGATAAGATGATGATTAAAATAGTTACTCATAGAATATTGATATATAATATATTAAAGACAAACCAACGCATGCAATTTAGAAAAAAAATCCTTTTGGGGAATATTAGCTTGCAAAGAAAAAAGTACTTAATGATAAAGGCAAATGCTTAAAAATGAAGATAAGGTAATTCAAATTCAAGGTGTATTTGGTTTTGAATAAAATTAATGCGGTTTTAAATCCTAAATATGAACATATAAAAAAGTGCGCTAGAAATCTAATGTTTAAGTAGGTCATTTTTCATATTTTACTTAGCATTACATAAACGTTTCAGCACATATTTACAAAATTTTTATCCTATCTTCTTAAAACAATGATAAGATCGTATCCACCCCTCCCTCCCCCATCTTATTTTGTTCGAGTCCTAAAAGTAAATTTTTTTGTCTATATCTGCCAGCTTATTTACCTCGGACTCGAAATACATCTTAATACCTTCTCGTTGTCACAATTATCATATGAAAATTATTTTAGGTAGATAATTACACTACAAATCGATTTTCGGTAAATATATCGAATATTTTTTTACTTGATTATTCCGTATTTGTGGAAAATGTCTTTTATGAAAGCGATAAAATTTAATTTCTACTCTCATTTTATATAGTTACATTATAAAAGTATACATTCGTTCATTTAGCATGACATGTCATCCAAGCGCAATCAGTACTAAGCTGAATACATTCTTTGTCAAAGAAAAAGAAAAAAAAAAGCTTTGACATTGCTTACCATAAAAGTCATAGGAAATTGAAGCGTCATAATTAATTAGTGTAACAAAATCAAGCAGCTCCAGAAGTGGATGTGAAAAAAGGAAGAATCCATAGGAAATTATTTCGAGCTCTTTTCTCTAAGACGATGGAAACTCCAATATTCTTCAGAGTACTGCTGTCAAATGCAATTTCTTTCTCTTTTTTTTTTTAATTATAAAGAATTTATAAAAATAAATATACGATCCCCCCCCCCCTTTTTTTTCTTTTCGCGTCTTCTCTTGCGGGGCAGTGTCTTATTCATTAAATTCTTTTCGTATAATTTAAATACTAAGGAAGTATGTATTATTCTTTACTTTCAAGAAAATTGACTGATCAAAGAAAACTTTTTATGAAATTTTAGATTATTTCATTTTATTAAGTATCGTCTTGCATATGTTATCATAATCCGATATTGGGTATTTATAAATTACCGCAGCCCTGTTTAATTAATTCATTTCATTTGTAACTGAAATATTTAACATAAAAAAAGAACAGAAGTTTACTAATTTTGTTAAAAATTGAATCAAATTCAGAATGGTTAAAAATGTATTTCTCGTTAAACTCAGATTAAATATTATTTCTGCGATCATGCTACAACAAATTTATTGATTTATTACTACAACCTATATTTCGATCATGTACTAAACAGTTCATACTTAGGAGAAATTTAATTTAAAACAATACTATGAGCATGCCTTTATTTATTAAAATAGTATAACTTTCCTATTAGACCTTTCATTGAGTTTTAAATTATTTCCTTTGTTTCTTTCAGAGGGATTCTGCCCAGTAGGAGACAAAAAGACTGACAATTGCTCCATTTCTTCAGCTTCCTTTTTAAATGTTTGCAAAACAGACACAGACTGCCCTGGAACAAAAAAGTGCTGTCATAGCGGTTGCAGTAAAGTGTGTGCAAGTGCACTGCCTGTTCCTCCACAAGCAGCAGGTCGTAGGAGTCGAACGCAAATGAAACTCGGGTAAAATCTAATTTACCCTCCATAATTGACTAAAAGGAGGAACATTATGTAAATCTAACTGTACAGCACAAGGCAATACTTTAACGTCTATATATAAGAAATGGTAAAGACATTTATCACTCAAGAACTCTTAATACTGAAAGCACAGTACAGAAATATGTGGTGTAGATATCACATGAGCAATAACCTAAGGGTTGACAATCTAAATTTCAGTTATTTGAATCAATGCCATACGCATAATACAATAATCAAGCAGAAAAACGCAATTTGGATAAACTTAGGCCATTCTTGAATGTTTAGGTATAAATCAATAATATAACAATGAATGAAGTGATTAATTTATTTCTTTTTATACGATAAAGTCAGTGGCCTCTTTATGATTCAATAATGGTAATGCTATGTGTTGACGCATTCACTTAAATGCATTTTTCGTTTCATCATTAAATTGTTGTTAACATCACCCACAGTACACAACCAGACAAATGAATTCACATAATCAGGTTTAATTTTAATGTAAATTTAATTATACTATGAATAAGAATTAGAAGGATTAATCGAAGCTGTTAAGGAAAAAAACGAAAAAATTTACAATGAATCAGCAACGAAAACATTTTCGAATGGAAAGTCTGCATGCATCGACATATATCTGTAAAAATTTCAAATCTGCTTTTATGTCAATGCAGCCGTGCTGTGATTCAGAAAGAATAAAAGTGATATATATTAAATGTCATCTATGCAAAATTCTCAGATATATCTAATAAAATGTCAGAAAAAGTACCGTCTGTCCATCACAAGAACTCTGATAGGCGATCGTCTATGTTTACGGCGGGCGTTATAGAAGCTGGTTAATGTAGGAAAAGTTCAATCCGCAGAGGTAGTAATTCATTCTTCTCACGTTGGCACGGTTAACGCCAAACTGGCGATATTATGTATGATTGCATTTAATTTTTGAAAACAAATTTTTAAAAAAACCACAAAGATGAAATTTATTTGAGTACTCGGAATATTGAAAATATTTGATATTCCTGTTATACATATGCAAAGAATAAAGCAAATCAAACAGAAAAACTGAATAATTATTTATGTCTAACGATTGCACAAGAAGAAAAAATTAAAAAGTAAAATCATGCAAGACAAAAAATTAATCGTCGTCAATTCATTTGATTTAAATTTACATAAGTTATTAATATAAAATTCTCCACAGCAAACACGTCAAATTTAATATAAAAACAATAAAAAAATTAATCGTAATTATTTCATAATTTTCATAAAAAGTTGCTTTTATTCTGATAATGTAAAATGTTCATATTTAAATATGCTTGAAACCGTTCCAGATTTATATTTACTTTTCTGATGTATATACTATTTTCTGAAACACAAAATTAGCGATTACCATACTATCAATTTTTAGATTTTTAAAAATCAAACATTGATTTGTTACTTATTTTCAACATGCACAAGTTTTCTACAATATAATTAATCTTGCAAAGTTTATATGTAAAAGTATTCTGAATTTGAAGGTAACTCAAGTGTTCATTCAGGCACGTGCCAGATGTCCCTAATTTAAAAGAGTCCAACAATACACACATTTACTAGTACATTAGTGCATTTTTTAGTACATTATTCTACAAAAAGAAAGCGGTAAAAGTTTGCTTTTGTATTCTAGATTACCATTTATTCGTTTCCCTCGGCTTGTAAAAGAAACATAATTATTTCAAAGAAAACTTTTTCTCACGAACTGTCAATTCAAATAAGAGAATGATAAATGAGCTTTTCAATGTATATCAGTACTCATGAGCTCGAAACAATGAAGGATCCACAAATTCCGGCATGCATTTTATCATTTCGGGGTTGAAAATTCTTCACTCCTAATTTCCTTCACATTTCTATTCAAACCTCATCAATGCCGTTTGACAATACTTATCTGTCACAGTTTTATTATCACAATCAGTGCACCCGAGTAGAAAAAATCCCGTTAAATACTCGTTAATAAATTTTTAGATTCTTAGAATCATATCTATGACGGACAGCTATTGAAACAACAGGAAGGCGAGAAAACAAGCCTGAATACATTTTTTTTTGTACTGAAAAAAAAATAAGAAATGCACTATCTATAATATTTTCTTCATGCCATTATATAAATGATTAATATTTCCAATAAAAATTTAATAATTACTTTTTAACAATAACATATATTCATTCAATTCCAGAAAAGAAATTAAATCTATCTAATCTCTAAATATTTTTATGTATGACAGAGTCGCTATTTTTAATTTCAAAGTAATTCTTTTTTGTTTTTAAATTGTAATACAATTTCTCTTATTATTTAACACTAAGGAAAAAAGATTAAAACAATAGTTCCCCTCCTCGTCCTTTTATCTTGACAATGATTATGATGGAAGATGACTGAATTATACCAGTAGATTTAAGGAGATTATTCAATACTTTCGATGAAAATAAAGTACTGAATTGTAAAATATACTTCTTTAAAAAATAATTAAATTCAAAGTTCCCAGCAAGAACATTTTTTAAACATATTTTTAAATAAAGAATTCAAAATCAATAATCAATTAATTTTACTAATTTTGCTGAGGATTCATCGGAGCAAAACTAACATTATGCACAACTTTGCGTGCTTGTGATTTTAGTCTCTCCTTTCTTAAATCGAAAAGGTATTTTGAAGGACGTCAAAATTTAAGGGATAAAAAAATATTAAATAATGAAATGCAGTTGATATTAACGAAAGAAAAGATTAATAAAACTTTAATAAAATATAAAAGAAGTAAGCTAAGTGAATCTAAAGATTGTGCAACTGCGACTAAAGCGAGAAGACGAATGAGCAACAAGTTTTTCTTATCGCTACGGATTGACGCCAAGAAAAAGAATAACCCCCCAGACTTCAGACAGATTCCACCCATTCAAAATGGATCTTCCCAACCGAAGCCGGTTTCTGTAACGCGCGCCGTAAACATAGACGATCGTCTAGCAGAGTTCTGGTAATGAACAGACAGTAGTAAAAACAATCAAAAGTGAATTAACTAAATTGCATATAGTAGCATATTATCATTCTCTTAAAAACAGAAGAAAATTGAAGTTAAATGACTTCAGGAGAGGTAAAAAAGTAATGAATGTTCTGACTCAAGGACTAATGTTAAGCAAAATATATTCTGAGAAGACTTCCATCAACAGTATGACTCAAGATAATCTGCGACAATATTTGTATTTAACGCTATTAGCTTTTTTTAACAAGCTGTGATGATTTATTATAACTTTCCTTTCATTAAGTATAATCAATCACAATGTATAATATTCATCTCGAATAACAATCAGTGGCGTTTTAACACTTTCAGTCCTCGATTCTTGACTGAAAATATCTTAAATACAAATGTTTAAATTCGTAACGAAAAGTGTCGATGCTAATCTAGGTCACTCTGTGTAAAAGGAAAGTCATGCTTTTCACATTTCAAGTAGTTGTAAATAGACAGATAATATACTTATTAAACTGAAATATCTTCCCCTTCCCTTTGCCAAAGTAACTCATTTGTTTATATTTATTATTAACCAATTCAATAAAAAATATTTTTTGAAAAATATGAGGAGCATAATTTTATTTCTTTGACACACACAAGAAACATACTAAGAAGATCATGGTTTCTTTTAAGATTGAGATTTAATATTTCAGCACTAAATAATGACTTTAATATCTATAGTTAAATGATTTTCTGGGGACTTTAATCAGAAAAAATGGTTAAGTAATGGAAAAAAAAAAATGTTATTACAGATACTCCTCAAAATTATTCAAAAGTTCAGCTTGTATAGTCAAAAGCTGATAGTATGAAACTACTCCTATTTGGTTGGTTGGTTGTTATTTATTGACACAAGAGCCATATATGGCTATGCCTAATCCTATTGGTGGGGAAAACCTAATAAATAAAGACATTAAATATAAAAAAGCAAATAAATTATACGAAAATTTAACTACCTATTATGTGAATACTTATCTTGTATTCAAATTTCATATCTCCTTTTCCAACATAAAAATTGTAAAATTAATTACAAACTTTAATTTATTGGAATAGAAAATATGCTTCAATAAACTCGTTTTAGAGTAATTTAAATCAAAATACCACATTCGCAAAAATTGAAATTTTAAATGAGGCATTCATTTTTTTTTAAAACTCGCAACAGTGATTATGTCAATATTGAGTAATTATTATGGAAATATTTGAGACATTAAGATATTTAAAAAAGCAATTTAATAAATATATTTATTGTGCACTTGTAACAAAAATTACAATTTACAAACAGGCATGCCACATTATGCAACAAACAAAAAACAGTCCTACAAAAACAGCATGAAAATAATGCACAATGCAACCCACAATTTACATGGAAAAAAAAATCAAATGACTCCAGCAATACACACACACATATAATAAATTAAAGCACCCAGCAATCTTAAATGTGACAGTGTTTTATAAATATATACATTTTGCATTCACAATCAAAATATTTTATGAGCATCATATAAATAATCCTTGTGATTTAAGAACATGCAGTGAAAATTTACAGTTAATGTCATGCATCACAATGTTTTAGAGCACAAAGTAATCAATATTTCTACCATAAGCTTGCAAGGAATGAGATTAAGAGTAAATTAGAACATATTCAATCTTATACTATCATACAAAACAAATGGATGGAACCCTGAGTTGGCATAGGAAATGCACATTCTAAGATTTCAGAACTAAAAATGCTTATTTTTAAATGATACTCATAATTTATTCTAAAAAGGCTATTGCAGAATATTGGTAGCCTATTAAACTCTTGATTTAAGTAAAATTACTAATTCAACAAAAATTATATTTATGGAGCAAATTTTAATAAAAATGGAAACTTACTCATTAGTAAAGAGTATCAGTTAAGTAATAATACAAACACAATATAAATCTTGAACAACAGTTAACTTTTCAAATGAAAAAAAAAGGGGGGGGAAGTATTTGCATTAATTTGTTTTAAATCATCATGTTATCACTCATTTTTTAAAAAAAAGGTAGTTGCTTTTTCTACAAGCAAAACTACTTAAGAATTTTGAAATTTACTCTCATTTCTCACATAGAAATATTAAATGAAAGTGAAGCTATTGAATAGTGGTTTTCATTCCAAAATTTGTCTTTACTCGCCCACAGACAGGCAAAATTAAAAACTGACTGCTTTCCAATATATAAAATAAGCAATCAACCAACAGACACAAATATGTAGTGGGGGAAAAAACATTATAAAAATTAGGCTAAAAATATATCATAAAAGATTTCAATAACCACCGGGTAAAAAAATGTAGATTATTGATTGAACAAAACTCTGAAAAGCAAACCTTTGCAACTTTTTATTTATTAACTAACACCAAATAACAATGTTATAAATAATATGATTAAACAAAATATAAAAAGACAAACACATTTAAAATTGGGAACTAAGTTCATATGAATAAATATTCACTTACAAATAAAGTACTTATTTAACATATTTTATATAAAAAGAAAAGAAAAAAAGTTCTACAGCATTATTTTTACTATTTTGGAAAATCAGAGAAATCAAACTTACAAACAGTTAACTGCAATGAAATGCAACAATAAAACTGTTAATAAATTGAAATTCTGCTTTTCACATGTTAAATCTAATTAAGAAACTATGCACAAAGCTTATCACATAGCATCAAAAGCATTTCAAATGCAATAAATGGGGTAGGGGTGGACAAAACTAATTATAATTAACCATTAACTATTAAGAAAGTTAAACATTTTTCCTCCACATTATAAATTCTTAAATTTTATATAGCCTTATACAGTTTATTATTATAACTAATTTTATATTTATTCAATAAATATCCAAAAAGTTTTCCTTTAATTTTTTTTTAATATAGATATAATTATGTAAATAACAAATAATTTGCAACATGATCTTGTTTATTGTTTTGGAAAATGGAAAAGGGAGCAGTTAAAATATACTTAAAAGTAAAAATGCAAGAGATAAAAATAATACCTAACAAAAGATCGGAAACAATTATATATATATATATATATATATATATATATATATATATATATATAT
>JAPMOQ010023642.1:21507958-21520937 GCA_026543055.1 Argiope trifasciata
TATATATATATATATATATATATATATATATATATATATATATATATATATATATATATATGCCTTTTTCACATATATTTATATAGCTAGAAATAAAAACAATCTTTATTAATGAACTGCCTTCAGATGTTCAGATTGCAGCATTTACATGATGTTTAATGAAGGTGAATTATTATGCATGGTGTGTAATTAAATGAATGATTATTCTATTACATACCATTAAAAGATGAATGTTTGAACAATTTATACATCAATCTAAAAAATATTACATGATGATGCATAGTTCAATATTGAGCAGTTGAATTAAAAGAGAAAGATAAAAATGTGCAAAATCTTTGACAAGAAAACCACGTACACAACAAATTTAATAAATATAATAGTCACGGTCAGTTTTCACTCCTTTATTTTTTTATACAGTGCCTCTCAAAAGTGTTTGTATACTTACATGAAATTAATGCACTTTAATAAAATGCTACAAAAATAATACACTAAGAATTAATATCCTAAAAATTAATATTTTAAAATGAAAATTTTACATCGATACATGCTCCTTTATATAACTTCATAAAATATCTTACATATAAAAACTCTTTTTTAATCTCATTAATTAAAAACAAACAAAAAAAATCTCACAAAAGATTTCATTCACTTTAAGAAATCTATAGATATTAATAAATATTGTAACATTTCGGTCAATCAGTTTTCACCATGGCTTGTGCATGTCTGGCACAGAGTTCATTAATTTTTTTAAATTTTTTTTTATCAATGTTCCTCAAATCTTCTGTTATTAGTGTTTTCAGTTTGATTTTTGTATTATTATTGCGTCTTTGTACTTTCACTTCCAAATTTCACCACATATAGTCTATTAAGTTTACATTCTGGCAATTGAGGTGGCACTTTCAGATTTTTTGGATTTGATTATAAAATCACCAGAAGATAATGATGAGAGTAATGTGCGTAGGATTATGTTCTGATAAAATTAAAATAGTTTTCGATAGTTAAATTTTAGAATAATTTTAAATTACCTCTTAAAATATTTAAATAAAGAACACGATTCATTATTCCATCAATAAATATTTTACCTAGTCTAGTAGTTGACATGCAACCCATAACAATAATTTTTTGTTCCAATTAAGCTCCTCGTTTTTATCTTCATATAATTATATGGCCATCAAAAGCAAAAACATAAAATTTGATTTCATTTACAAATAAGACATGAATCCCATGCTCCTGGCTTATTTTGAATTTTGTGAAGGAATAGCTATACTTTCTAGTTTTTGAACTAACAAAACTTTTTCTTCAATCTGAACATTCTTCAAACAGTTTTAGATGAAATAGATTCAGAAAACATTTTTTCATAAATTCAGTGTAAATCTTTGCAGCACTCAAACATGGTTTTCTTGCAAATTTTTAACTATAAATTTCTTAATGCGATGAATTAACTTTCCTGAGTAACCTTTCTTTGCCTTCCTTTGAAAATAATTTTTTTCTTTTAAATCATTTTATCACAGACTAATGTTGAATGCAATAAATTTACCAATTTAGCGATATGTCAACTGATTTACTATTGCTATGTTAAAAACAATTACTTTTCAAATACAGCTTTTTTTTTCCCATACAACTATGAGCCATTTTACAATAATAAATAGATCATAGAGAAGTAAACAAACAAAAATTGGAGCTAAACAATCGTTAAAATGATGCAAAAATGCAAAAATATTTCTAGTTATAATTTCTTCAAAAAAATTTTTATGTATGATCACCTTTGTGAAACAATTGCCCAGCCTTCTTAGATTTTGATTTTCAGTACTAAAATAATCATATTAAAATTTAAAAAATAAGATAAAATCCATTTTTTCCCAAAACTGCTAAGAAAAAATCATTTTTGTATTATTATTATTATAACAATATTTAAAAAATATGCAATTCCATATTTGAATCCAATTCTAAAATATAACACTTTTATTCCACATTCTGAAAGTGTATGAACATTTTTGGGAGTCACTGTAATAATGGCTAAATATTTAAGAAAATTTTATACACAGAATGAATATTTGCAGTAAAAATGTGACCAATGATTTAAATATATCATGAATTAAAGTGTAAATTTGTAAAAAATTGACAGACGAAATTACACACAAATACAAACGTATGCACAGTCACAAAAGAAAAAAACCCCACTCTAAATTTCAAGTAAAAAAAATATATCAACACAAATACTATAAAAATACAAAACTTTGGCAGTAGGAAATTAAAACAAATACATTTTTAAAATTATTAATAAACAGAAAGTATGCAGATTTAATTTTTCAAATATTAATTTGACAAACTTACTTTTATCAAGAAATTAAGTAAAAGCAGATAATTCCACTTGTTATGGGCAGTGGCGGTTTTTGGTTCTATGAGGCCACAGGCGCTGATATATTTTGAGGCCCCTCCACGGTAAACTATTGTTGACAAAAATATAGCAAGATAAACTTATTTCAGTTTTAACTTGATCTTAATATTTAATCTGTGATACCATTATGTATTGAAAGAGAAATCCAAATGCATTTATAGCTTTTATTTTTTATTGTACATATATTATTTTTTTTATTGATCCATTTTATATACTAAGTAACTTTTTTTTGTTTCTACAATAATGAATCTTGTAATTTATTACACACATATAATTTAAAGCAACAATAATTGAGTTCTTTAGCGATTTTCATTCTTTATGAATTCAAAGAAGCTGTTCTATTTTCATATCAAGATTATTTATCGAAACCCTGTAAACATGCGACAGTTTGTGAATAGGAGAGAGATATAATGAGAAAGTATTCTAAACTTGTAGAGTTTAAGAAAAGAATTTGCAGACATAGTGTTTTGATTCTGCAAGTATTTGACTTAACACTTTTATTGGTGAATGAACACTTTTTCTTTAAAGAAAAAGTATAATGTGAAAATTCTGTGAACCATACCGAAGATGAGACTTAAACAGTTAATTTTACCTTCAGATTAGCACTATGATACACATTCAAGTAGATTTTGTGGCCCCTTTGTAACTTAAGACACGAGGCGACCGCCTCCCCTCATAACACCAATAAAAAAATATATATGAGAGAGCTCCATTCTCTTAAAATAAAATTCTTGTGCTCAATTCTGTCTGGCATGATATTTAAGTTATAACTAGTTCTTTAATAAACAATTCATCAATCTTAAAACTAATATAAAATAAAATTAGGATGAATTTCAATATAGAAAAATCAAATATTAATCAGACTATAAAAAATTAATATCTATAGAAGCTAACTAAATAAGACATGAGACATTTATAGGAACTATAAAACAAAGTATTTCTATAAATAAAGGTACAAACAAACAAAACTCAGCTCACCTCCCTCAATGCTAAGCATAATAAATATAAACAATTGAAATTGATAAACTTTCATGAATTAAAAAAATCATTGGTCACATTTTTATGAACGTCTTGGAATGTACTAAGAAAACATAGAGCAGAATTAAAAGAAAGGCAATTTTCGAATTGCAACAGAGGATTATAGCACATTTAGTTGAGCTTACACAAACTACTTTCAGACAATTCATAGTAGGATATGAATAGATCGTACATTATTTGATCTTGATTTGTACTTTCTGAAAACAACTAAGTTTCAAGGGGGGGTGGGGGGTCCCCTCTCTTTTAATAAAAGAAAATTCTAATACATTACTGTAATTAAATATACATCAAATACTATCATTTTATTACAAGTAATCCAAGTATACACATAAACTAAGATTTTGAGTAATGTAAACTAAAACAAATAAAAAAGGTAGAAAAATTTTAAAGAAAGCAAAACACTTTTTTTAAAAAAAACAAGCAGTCTTACTTGACAAAAGAAGAAAAAAAATAGATACTTTACAAAAATGTTTTTAAGTTACATATAGTAATCTTTATTTGATTTCTCAACATATGATAAATATTTCATAAATCAAATTCAATAGCAGCTACCTAAAATAATAAATAAATGAATAAGTAAAAAATTTTAAAATATCGGCATGACATCTTGATTTTAACAAAGATTTGATTTTTGTTGACAAATTTTACTAAACAACAACAACAAAAAGTCAATATGAAGAAAAGTAATGAATGTTTAATTTTAAATAAATATTAACACCGTTTCAAAGTTTCATACCATAAAAATATGACAGTTTACACTATTATTAGAGGGAAAAATGAAAAAGAACAATTCTAATTTAATTATGCAATTCAGAATCCAAACAAATTTTATGAATATAGAAATAAATATTCAATTTCAACAATATATCATCCGTTTACAGATAGTTTTTAATCAATATGAAATATGCAGTAAAAACATATAAAAAAACGTAAAAAAAACCTGTGCATAAAAGACAAAAAAACATATTTCTTTAACTGGAAAGAAATTATAAAATACAACACAAACAGTAAAATACATTGGTCTTGATAGTTTAAAAAAGGGCAGTTATGGTTTCATGGCAAAACAGATTATTATTATTATTATTATTATTAAAGATTTAAAAAATCAGTTTTATTAATATATTTGCTATAAATACCATTTATTAAACCATAAAATACCAGCAAACATTTTTTAAAGAGTACCTTTATTATGGTATATAAGTACTGACTTTAAAAAAATGCAGCCTTAAATTGAATTAATATCACACACACTTTTTTTTAAAATATACTTATTTTTCAAAAAAAGTGATAAAAGCTGCCTCACAGAAGCAAACATGCATGAGCCAATTTGCAACACCATTAAATAAAAGATTTTTAAAAAATAACTGATTGTACTCACTAAAAGTGCCTATATAATGAATTTAATGTCAAAAAGAAATAGGCAAATTACAAATATTATCTTTTCATTTATTTTCAACCACATTTTTATTTTTCACATTATTTTAGCTATAGAAAATATAATAGCTAATGAAAATATGTTTGAGAATAAATAAAAAGTTATTGTATAATATACAAATATGTAACACATTTTTATTGGTTCAAAAATAAACATAGCTCCTTTAATTCTTTATTATTAAAGTCTTTTCTTTCCTTTACATTTTTTTTATTACAGTAACATGCTTATAATTAAATTTTACGAAATGTCTCACGCAACTTTAGAAAATATCCTACCAGAAGGAAGGGAAAAATGTAATTAATAAAAAGACTAAACAATACAATGAAACTATAAAATATTCAACACTTTTACTTTGCTTTCTCTTAAGCCTAATCCAAAATTAACTGAAATATTTAATTTAAAATAATTATCTGGCTTTGCTCTATAAGTAGGCTAAACAATACATTACAATACATGTTGTAGATCTTAATTTACAATGAGCAAGTATTTTTTATTTTAAAATCACCAACAAATATAATGTACAGCATATCACTAAAATAATGAATATAGGGGGGAAAGGATAATTAATTAAATTAAATCATAATAGACTTTCTTAATAAAAGTCATGAATATTTTTCAAATCAAAAAAAGATTTATCTAAGTAATACATATTCAAAAATATTTTTTAAATATAAGAAAAATATATGAAGTATTATTAGGATAATGTCTTAAATATTAGAAATAGTATTACAAAGTAACAGGAAACCTGGCTACACACAACCCTGCCAGTAAATACACATACATAAGTTCACAATAAAAGCAAAGCAATCAATTAAAAAACCAAATTCCAAAAGTTATATAAAGTTAAAATCTAATTTTTTTTTAAAGAAATGATTCTGCAATTTCTATGTAATCAATTTTTATACCTTCTAAATCTTCTCAAAATGTAAAGCAAAAATTATAATGAAAAAATTTCCCTTTTTTTTTTAAGTTAGGAGACTATGCATAATTGTTACTAAAAAGGCCAAGTTAATTTTAACAAAAAGTGCAAAAGAAGTAAAAAAATAATAGCATGCCTTTTTAATACTAATATCAGGATTTTGCTTAGTTATATTTTGGTTAATCAAATTTTTAGGAATGAAGTTGCTATAAAGAACTTTAAATCTTTACCTTTTATATTTGATAAATTATAATAAAAGCTACTATGACAGTATTTCATAAAATTAAACTAATTTTAACAAGAAAAAGGAAGGGGTCTGACAATTCTACACCTCTCTTCATTCTAGTTAAAAACTTTATCATTATTCCAGTTTAATTCCAATCTAGTCAATAAGTTACTTATTAACAATTTACATAAATTGTTATACTTATTTTTATACTATAACTTAAAAAATTCCCACATATTTTAAACCAGCACCCAATAATAATACCAAAAAATCATAATTATAGACCTTTTTTATCAACTAGATAAATTTCAAAATCATAACTATTGTTTCACATGGACAATTTAATTTTATATATATATATATATATATATATATATATATATATATATATATATATATATATATATATATATATGGTTTAAAAAATGATAGCTCTTTGTATCCATATAAATTTTTAAAATCTTTAAAATTCAACAGTGCCCTTTATTCTTGTATAACTTTGCATCATTAAAACACAGCATTAATATTATTAATTATAATGATGTAATAAATATTCACAGATAGGTTTTAAATACCAAAAAATATGAGTAAATTAATTAAAATTGAGCTTTTATCTGATTAAAAAAAGAATAAAAAAACCTAAAAGCTGTGAACTATCATAATTAGCTGATGATTAAATTATAATTATAAAAAGATAAATAATTCTGAAATTTTATTTACAAAAATTAAAAAACAGCTAATTAACTTAAGTTCTGATGGCCTTTTTTAAAGCTTTGCATAGCAGTAATAAATATCTACAAGAATGAAAATAACTTAACTTTTTATAATTGAAACGCTTTGATTTGAGGTAAATAAATAAGCTAGATGAATATAAAATTTTATAATAAAGTCTAAAAATTATGTCACATTAATCAACAATTAATTATTTGCCAAGATTTAAAAAAAAAAACCATCACTAATCAATAGTGTAATCTGAAGTTGAATGGGAAAAGAAAAAAAAAATGTGTCATCATGTGGAGTTAAATAGTCTTGGATATGATCTTAATATAATCAGAAGTAATTGAAATATTTTAGCATAATTTATAATTTTACACAATTATATCATTATTTTGCACAATAAAACTCAATGTTTTAAAAAAAAGTTGCTTAGTTCCATTGATATCTTTCTGTAGCTCAAAGCTATACAGAAGCTCAAATTACATAATTTATTATCATTTATCAACTTAACCACTTGACATACGAATTTACTTTACTTCCTAATTAAATGACGAATTTAATAGCTTCCTAATTGAAAAATTTACCATTATTTTAATTCCTTTAATAATAATACGTTTCAAGTGCCTCTTTTCATTTTTAATTATTTAATACTTTTTACTTAATTGCAGATTAAAAATTTAATAATTCAATGTGCGTTCCAAACACATCATTCTATGCGAAACAGTTAAGTTGCCATTATTAACATAGTAATTGATAAAAATGATGAGTATTTTACACTTGTAGAGCAAGATAAAATTAGCTTTTTTTTTCTTGGCAATACAAAACATATTTTACAAACTGTGAAACATTAAATAAGAATTGTACTCGTTATGAATTTCACAATATAATATGTAAAAAAAATTGCCATTCTAATATGAAAAGCTAAAAATTGCATGTTTGAAAATTCTTAGACAACATTTATATTATTTTGATAAACAAAAATTATAAATTTTGTTTAAATAAAATGAACCCTAAAACAGTATTTAAAAAATCCTTTTTGATCATATATGCATGTAAGAAGAAAAACACTTTTCTCCTTTAATGTTGCTAATCTACAATTCTTACATTAATTACAAGAACATTTTAATTATGCAATAGATTTGGGAATATACATATTAACATTTATTAAATGGCTTAATTTTCTTTATTAACACAGCAAAGTTTATTCTATGAATAAACTACATTTATGCAAGGTAAGGATAAGGGTTGCTCATTGTCATCTATTCATTAAGCCATTATACATAAAAAGCTATTTGACTACAATAAAAATGTCAAATGATTTATATTATATAAGCTATTCTAACAAAACCTTCAATATTTAACAACTTCCCCCTAAACTCATACAGTGATAAAGGAAAAGCATAAAATTTCACTAAGTGAGTAGCATTTTGAAACAAAAATTTAAAAATCTCTAAATTTTATAATTGATGATTTTATATATATTTGAAACAACTGTATTATAAAATACAATTCAATTTTCTTGGTAGCAGTTACATTATTCTTATCTTCTGTTTTGGATACTAGATGCCGATGCCGGATTAGGCCATCATCACATATGCCATCCCATAGTACATTGTGACTTTTATTAGAATGAAATGCAACACTCTTATGTTAAGCTAAGCTGCACACATGAAGGTCTTGTCTCTGTGTTTGTTTGATGAGGATGTGATTATTATAAGAAATGTTTCTAAAACATATGTACTGTTGCTTCCTGCATGAATCATAATAATCTGCATTCCACCACAAAGTATAAAAAGATATTAACAAAAACATGCTAATATATAAATACTAGTAGTATGGCTACTTGTATTTCAACAAGATTTTAAAAATAATAAAATAAAAAATACCTAAATACATGTGAATTTTAAAAACTAATAAAAAAATCCAATTTCCAAAATAAACCTCATGATGAGTAAAACTGTTTTTTCCAGGTTTAATAGAGGAAATTACAGTATAGGAAAACAGAATGAATAAGAATACATCTGGAATTTAAAAGTACCATTTCTCATTCAACTGCACCAAAAATATTACAAAAATTAATGTTAGCAAGAAATGACTTGATATCATTTCTATATAGTAAAAAAATCTTCAAGTTTATGTATTTATAGTCTACTTCTAGCATGAAAAAAATTGTAAAAGCATTTATACACAAAAACCTTAAACGTGGTGTCAAATGCATACATAAATAGAAAAATTAATAAGTAAATAAAGTTTTAATCAACAACAAAGAAAAAATAATAAACCTGTAGTGGAAGCTTTATAAGCCAGATAACATCCTTAAGATTGAGTGATCGCTTTTAATCTTGTGGTTATGTTATCGGGCTACCATCCATAAGGTCATGATCGATCCAAGCTATCACCAATAGCAACTTTGGTGAACTAGGACAATGAAAATAAAAATAAAAACGCAACCTTTACGCAGCTGCTGTGGCACCCTCTACCCGAATAATAAATAAATCAAAGGGATAAATAATCAGCCAATAAAAAAATAAATAAAGCCGATAAATTATCAGCCAATAAAAAATACATCAAGCTGATAAATAATCAGTTAAACAGAAAAAAATAGGTAAGATACATTAAAAATTCAACAGCCAATAAGATCGCCACTAAACAGCAACAAAATCTCGTTCATCTCACTGGAAAGGAAGTATTATAGTGGAAGCTTTATAAGCCAGATAATATCCTCAAAATTGAGTGATTGCTTTTAGTCTTGTGATCATGTTATCTGGCTACCCTCCATTAGGTCACGAGTTTGATCCTAGCTATTGCCAATAGTAAGAAACCAATTTGTTTGTACAATTTTAATGAAGACTTTCTAAGCAATATGCGTCCTGATTTTTTGCTAACAAACAATCTAGAAAATAGTGAATACTGCTGCTAAAACAATTGAAATAGAAATCTTAAAAATATGATTTATAGTAATAGAAAAGTTCCCTGAGATTGAATTCTTATCAATCTGAAATAATTAATAAAACTTTCTCAATTTTTAACCATAAAAAAACAGAAGCTTCTGATTTGTGATATATGACATAGAGTCAAATCTCAATAAATAAGTTTTAAAACAGAATGAAATGAAAGATAACTACTTAACATGCATCTTGATTAATAATACTTACTAATACTTAAAGGAATTAAATCTCTTCACATATAACAACTTTTAAGAATTGCCATCTATTTCAACAAGTGCTTACATATTGCATAGAAGATTGTTTTAATGAACCATAATTTTTTTTATTAAAGGCATTAAAATTAAATGAATTACACAAATTTGTAATAACATTTATTACTTTATGGTTTACTAACCGTCTTTGGCGACCAGTTGATTCGCAATGCTTTCTAAACTTTTCAATTAAATACTTATGTGCCTTCCTCTCTTTATAACTTCTCAGCCAAATATGTTTAAACTTTGATAGGCACATAACTCATACTATTATAGAAGCCTTACGATTATTTGTTCATTGCATTATATATCTCTCTGATTCGTAATAAGCTGTCATGGAATTGTGTTTAAAATATCAAATTTTATATTTGTTCCATAACAATGTGCTTCTTTTTAAACACATGTACATCACACTACCCTAGGTTTAATTTGCAATAAGGGTTAATTTAATTATTCTGTTTGAGTTTTTGTCAAAGTGACAGCAATCACTAGTACACTCTTAACGTGCTCTTGCAGGTTACATTCTACTTTCATTTAGTGAGAAATTGTTAGAAAATATGATAATATTTTTTTAAAATACTCATTAAAAATAGAATCTGAATTTATAAATTAAAACAATGGTAATAATGTAAAAAGTCAAAAGTAAAGAGGTAAAAGTAAAGTAAAGAGGATTTAAAAAACAGTTTTACATTGTAATATTTGGGAAAATTATTGCAAAAAAATTTAAAATGTAAGCGTAACTTTAATTAATTAAAGTTCCCATAAAAAAATTCTGCCTAGGTATACTTTTTCATACTCCAAAGTAAATATGAATATACCAAGTGCGGTATCTCTAGATCATATGGTCTGGTGTGTAGAGCAGTAACACACACAAACACATATTCATTCCTATACACAAACACATATTCATTTGATTATCAGCCGTGGAGTAATTCCGGACATTGATTGGCATGAAATTGGAGGACGAAAAGATTTAAAAGAGCCCTTTTTAATAATAATACTCCTTTTTTTATAAATCAATCAACTTTAATGATTGATTCAGAAGATTGATTGATGTAACAACTTTTGCTTTAAAAAAAATATTTTGTTAAATATGAGTCGCAGAGCTAAGTATGAAAATATCTAACAGTTATTTATCAATGCATTTTTTTTTGCTCAAGTTGCATAAAATGTTATTATTATTATTTTTACTGTAATTATTTAAACCAAATTATCAGTACTATGTATGCCTTTTACTAATGATTTACAAATTAGCCATCTGGTCCGAATTCGAATGTGTAACATATCCAATTCAAACATGTTTACCACAAACAAAAAAAGGATTTATTGAATTGATATAGATATTGTAAATGATCATAGAAACCTTTGCCTCGCATTTATTTTTTTTAGAAAAACATAACATTTAATATTTATTTCATTTCATCCAATCATGTTGAAAGTTACATTTTTTTAAATTTAATTTGTAGTTATAGTTAGTTTATTTTTTAATTTGAACTTTTGTCAATACAATGGCAACAGTTTAATAAAAGCTATTTTTTTCCTTAGCTCGTTTATTATTTGCTATAAAATGTTATTGTTTTGTCCATATTATATTAATGAAAAATATGGTTAAAATATTTCTTTAAAAATGCGCTAAAAATAGAAGCTTAAGTTATATGTTGCAATACTGGTACATTAGAAAGCTAATTTTTTTAATCTTTTAACTTAATGTAAAATTCATCTTTGTGCAATAATATTTTTGGAAGTTATTGCAGAAAAACATCTAAATTTTGCTTAGTTTTTAATTAATTCAAATTCTAATTAAAAATTTGAAAAAAGGGCTCCAACGTGCACATTCCGGACCTCCAAGGTATATGTGTAGCAAATTTGGTAGCTGTAGGTCTAACGGTTGGGCCTGTAGAGCCCCAACACACACACACACATACACACATTGAGCTTTATTATAAGAATAGATAAATTAACTTATGCATATATCTCATCTGAATCGTTCAACCTTGGTAATTAAACAAGTTTCAGATTATAAGTTAAATCCTATACTATATTATACATTAAAACATAAAACACAAAAAACTTTTAATTACTAAGTTTTTTTTTTTAAGACACCTAATGTTAAATTAATAAATGTGTAATCACATTTCAAATGCTATCTTTTTCAACATGCGACATGACTCAAATTTGAAATCTAAAAATTAAGAGACAATTTTTGTCACAAAATTAAACTAGTTATGAACATCAGTAAAAGGATTTTGCATATATTACAACAAATTGTGGTCTCGTAACCGAAAGGTCGCGGGTTCTGTCCTAGTCTTGGCCAAAGACCGCTGTGTTGGCTAATGGCAGTTGGAGCACATTAACTATGCCAAGACTGCAAAGTCCTCCAAGTTCCCATAACAAAACGACACCTCTGGGAGTACTGAATCAGGGATGAGTTGTTCTCTGATTTGGATCTAAATTTGGACTTTCTGATGGATGAATGAGTGTATGAATGAATTCGACCACCCCCTAAAAAGGGTTGTGTCGTGTGTGTGAGCTAGAAGTCGGACTTCTTCCCTCAGGGTGCTCAGGGGTCTTTACCCTCAGAAGCTACTGCACCCCCTTTCCGTGAAAAACATGGATACAACAACAACAATATATTGTTTTCACCACAATTAACACCTACATTACACTTTAATTTCAGTAAATATTTTACTTTAATTAATTCTCTATGTGTTTTATACCTAAAAAGATTCTAAATAAAGCTCAAAAGAGAACATCAAACTCAATAAATCTTAATTAAATTTTCTTATCATACATATAAAATTGCACGAGTGAAAGGGATCTAACATACACAAAGAATTTTCAGAAATATGATAAGAGCTTCCCAAATTATAAAGACTTCACATATTCTTTTACAGAAAGTTTCGGCTCCAACAAAATATCTTAAAGCTAACATAGCACTATAAATTTTACCTTGCATGTAACTATGATCTTCAAGTTAATAGAACCAGCAAATGATAGGAACAGTTTTAAATAAATTAAAGGTGTTTTTAGGTTAGGAACAGTTTTAA
>JAPMOQ010023642.1:21537551-21602096 GCA_026543055.1 Argiope trifasciata
TACACTTGTTAATGAAACGAGCGAAACGCTGTTGTCTAACCCAAAAATACAAACTACACTTCTGCATGCAAACTATAATGATGTTTTGTGTGTTTGGTTTAATTTCGTAATCGGTAAAGAAAAGTAAAATGAAACTAACTTTGATATTTAAAAAGGTTTTCTTTCATTCATCCATTGAGTAAAATAAAATAAACGTAAACTTTGAATTTTCAAACACATGTACAGCAGAAAAGATGAAATCCTGAAACCTAAATTCAAGAAATATAAAAACTATAATTTATTAAAAGCCTTTTGTGTGCATGTGTGCTTCTTCTTATTATTTTGATATAACTAAAAAATTAGCTACGTAATCACATATTCTGTTAAAGCTTTACATAATTATACATTTTGGGCACTAAGCAATCATCTTCCCTACATTTAGTTGATGGAAAAGTAACAAACATTCAGCTGCAAGTTTTAATTATTTCAATCCCTGCATAAATTATCCAATAAAGGCATAAAAATCATAGAAAAGTAGGAAGTATTTGATTGTTTCATCATTTACAGGGCAATTACGTTCATATAGTTTTTATACATCTGTGCATAAACAATATTAGTTACTTGTATTACTAGTTTCATAAAATAGTAATAAAAACGTTTTTCACGATTGAAACAGTTTTCTACTTGGTTTCAAATGATGTTTCATTTCACGAAAATATTTAGAGGACACAATTAAATTAATCAAAATTAGATCGCGATTATACTGACTCGTATCTTCTATAAAACCAATGAAAGATGCGAGCCAAATAAGCGATAATTACACAGTTATGAGTGTTTGGCACAGGTGTTGGCGGAATTGTGCCAATACGTAGGTTGAATTCCGCCAAGGATCGAATCTGCGATGGTCGAGTTCGAAATCCAGTAACTTATCCACTATACAAGAATGGCCACCAATGTTTATGGTAGTTACTGGCTTATCATCACAATACTCCCCAATTCCACAGGAAATACTGCAACAAAAAAAAAATCCCTGAAACATTAACATACTACAAAATTTCGGTTTAGAAATCGAATTATCATTTTTTAAATAAGTTTTTGCGTTCCGACTGACTTGAAAAAGATTTCATGGCTTTTAATTTCAAAAATTTCTTATTATGGAATCGTGAATGTTTTTTCCATGCAGACAGGAGCTACTGATATTTGCTACTGACAGGAGTTAATGATATTTGCTAATTTATTTTAATGCATGCGTTAGCGATTTCAAAAATTCACAATCGTCTTCTTGTTAAATAATTAGAATAATCAATAAACATGCATGCATATTCTATAGTTTAAACTGTAAATATGATATAATGATGTTCTCTTTATATGCTTTTGTTTTACCTTCATTTTTGGAGAAACGTTTTGTCTGTAACTGTCACTGTAATGCGCATGTCAATCATTTTTTCTCTTCTCACTGTGTTTGATGCGATGTTTATATGCAAAGCCACGGAATGTGCTTGCGAAATTACCATGGGGGTTTCTAATTAATGAGATTTGGCGGCCGGAAAAACCTTACATTTTTGGTACCGTTATTACTGCCGTGCATAATTTTTTTTTTTCAAATTTTATAAGCCTGAAGTTTTATATAAACAAATGCTTCCATATTTATTTTTTGGCGTGAAGTTTGAAAAGCTTGCAGTTAAGATTAGATAGTTTTATGCGTGTATTGTTCAGATTACAATAATTTACAACTTTTTCGCTTATTGCCACTTTTGCATTTTATAACATTTATTTATCATACAATTGACCTGAAATTTCATGATATCTCGAAGCTTTTAATAATTCATTTGTGATGTGTTTATCTTATTGAACGAGAGCTTTTTGACTGAAAAATGCATTTGATAGCAACATATTGGTACCATATGGAGAAATGTTGCAGAGTTATTCGTTGGGGTGCGATAAAGTACAAACTATTTATTATTTTATTAATATTTCAATTAATTCAAAATATCCAGAGTGGAGAAACCAAGATCCATACCAATGAATTCGCGGTGCACATTAAAGGAGGAGAAAATGTAGCCAAAGAAATTGCACAAAAATATGGATTTGTGCTCAAAGGACAGGTAATTCATTCTATGCTTAGTTAAATATGTTACACATATTTAAAGTTGCCAAATACTTTGGTGATAATTATCCTTAAATTATTTTGTAATAAATAACATTGTAAGCATTTACATCATATGAAGAAATTTTGTATTTAGTTACGATACATTTTTCTTCTTTTTTATTATCATGAATTGTGGATTTTTCCTATGTTGAATTTTCAATATTGTTTAAAGATGCTGTGTTTAGGATATTTCAAATTATTCTATCAGGTTGATTTTGAATCACACCTGTATTGTTTATGCACATGAGTTTATTCACCTTAGACTTTTTCATGTTTTCTTTTGCATCAACTGTATTTTATGCATTAATTCTTTTCATATAATTTTATATTGTAAAAACATTGTGCACTTTCAAAAAAATCAACCAATCAGGAAAACTTTTTATGAATTTATAAATTTAGTTATTTCAGTGTATTTTTCATTTTGGATATGCTATTATTATACGGTATTAGGCACTTATAAATTACTGTAATCCATTCTGATAAGTTCATTTTTTGCTGTGATTGAAATTATTGTAAATATTAAAATGATCTATAAATTAAGTAATTTTTCAAAATTTGAATCATATTCAAAGTAGTATACATTGCATTCCCCATAAAAGTTTATTTAAATAGTTCATGATTATGCTACAATAAATTGATTTAATGCTACAATCTTTATTTTGATCTATATACTGAAATCATAAAATGGAATTGAACCATATTGTTTCCGAGATTGGATCTCTGTAAAATTAAATCTCACTAGTGTTATTGAAAATAGATTCAAATATCTATGATCTTTTGATGGTTAGTATAAAAAACATACTTTTTTTACAAATTTTAAACATTGAAAGAAAAATTAGAGCCAGCGTTTAAATATAAAAAGAAAAGATGAAGGATTCTAACGAGTTAATTAATACTTAATTGGCTTTGATTAAATGTAAATTTAATTATTGTAAGTTATTTTAAAGCTAAATTATATAAATTGCGCCTGCTCAGTTTTGTCTAGCTCCCACCCCTTACCATTGGTCAGTACCTTTACTGCCACCTCTGTCTTTTAGTGAAAATATATATAGCTAAACGGCAAGCTTCATGGCTAAAATAATGTAAGCAAGATTAAATAACTATCAAGAGCATTCTATACACTTAAATTCCATAATATTCTTAAATATTTTGTCTTTGATTCCATGATTTTTATGAAATCAATAATAGAAATGACTCTATTTTTATTTCACTAAATTTAAAAATATAGTGAAAGCTCATTTAATTTTTACTTACTTTATTTTATTGTTATTATTTTTGGTATCTTTAGCATTATTCATTAAACATTTAATTGTAAATATTTAACAATAGCAAGATTTTTTGTAATTAACTATGTTTGGGATATCAGAATTTTACTTTGTCGGCTTGAATTTTTTACCTCCATCCATAGCTTTATGAATAAAATGCTGTATCCATTATTACTCTGTTAAACCTTTACAGTGCCTTAAAGTAATTTTAACGGAAACTTAGCTTCCCCCTTTCCCACTAAAATCTAATTTCATTTCTGTACAGTCATTTTGCTAAATCACCCTCTGAAGTTTACTGCATTTTATTTACTATTTTTATATCCCTGAAATAAATGTTCATCAAATTTCTGAAAGTATTAATTCATTTTCATTCTCTTTCCATGAACTTCAAAATTGCTATAACTTTTATACGAAATTTGTGATCTTGATCATTTTATGCTAAACTATTTTCATAGCAGTTTTATTATTCTATTCTTTGATCTTTCAAACTCTATTTTCTTTATTGATATAAAATAGTTATATTTTATTCGTTTTATTACTTTTTTATCAGCAGCAGCTTGTGCATAAATTTCAAATTAACAAATTAAATAAAAACAAACTACTATGTGTGTAATTTTTAATCTATTCTTTTAATTACATCCTTATTTTTGCCTTTTTTTAAAGATATGTGAATAATGGTATAATTTTATTGATTACTTTTGGCACTATTAATAGTAAGGCTTTGATCATAAAAATAATTATAAGAACCTCTCTCATTTCAAATTATTAAGATATAATTACTTATATAATAGTTTTATCTGAATTAAGGGAAGCATTGCAACATAAATAACTAAAATGTATTAATTATCCTTTTTGTTATCTGATGCCTTAAAATATATTTCTTCTTCAAACTTTTTAAAATTTATTTCATCTTTCATGACGATTTCTCAAGTAATAATTGTATATTCCAAAACTTGTGCAGTATAAACACTGATTTGAAAGAAAACCCTTATTAAATAAAGGAAATATTTAAATTTAAGAACCTTAGGAAAATTTTGTTCGTAGAATATTGTTCTCTGAGCAATGACAGAATATATATATGAATTTACTAATGCTGTAATAGGACTATAATCATGCTATAATGGGACTTGAATGAATTTATATGTCCCTTATATTCTGTTTGTTGCTTTCAGTTTGGATAATTTTATTTTTAGATTGGATCATTGAAACACTATTATCTTTTTGAGCATCATAAAATTGAAAAGCGATCTCTATCACCAAATTTAGAACATTGCAAAATTCTTGAAAGTGATTCCTCAGTAAGTAAATGTTATACATTTCATTATTAATTTTAATGTGTGTTAAATGTTCAGGTTAATCTTTGCTATCCATTCTTGTTTCTTGAAATATATTATTAAAAAAAGGCTAGTTAAATGATAATAAATATTTTCAAATTAGTTTTGAAAAAAAAAAAATACTGTGCAAAGCAGTTTACAATCCATTTATATATCCTCCTACAGTGGCGCAAAAAATTGAAAGTACACCATACTTTTACTTGATTAATCCAACTTCCAATGTAAATAGCACATTACCAAGAAGTGCAAACATGTTTTTATTTTTACATAAGAAAAATGATTTAATTTAAAGCAAAAATAAAGTGCAGTCAACAAAAAACTGAAACATTTCAGAAGCATTTTAAATAAACATACTCAGATTTTTGCCTAAAAAAATTGAGAGTACACCTGTGAAATTTTTGCAAAATCTCACATAAAAATAAAGTATCACTGCTAAGTTGCATGTCTTTTGACATTTATAATGTCATTGTACCAATTTGATCAATTTTTGATGGTATCTGAAGATATTTTACTGCCATTTTTCTTGCAACATCTATAACTTTCTTTCAAAAGGTAATGGTTTTCAATTATGAGTTTTTTGCAAACTTGAACTGCTTTATCTGAATTTGCAAGCTCATGAGCAGTTTATCTCTAACAACACGACTTTTATATCCAGCTTGTATAATGACATTTCATGCAATTTCAGCACCTACATTTTTGCCTATGATTTAAGAAATTTCTGCTCTAAGTTGGATGAACCATATGGTTGCAGCAATCTTAAGAAAAGTGTTAGAATTTTTTCTTTAGATGGAAATTCCATTTTTCAGCAGTACAATGAACCCAAACAGAGTGCACGTAACATCAAAATATGGAATCTTACTCATTATAAACAGCAATTATACACTGTATTCCGACATCTTTGCCATTGAATATTACCATATATTGTGGGCCATACTCGAGAAATTGGCTCAAAAACACAAAATTAGAAACAAAACTCATTTAAAACAAGTGTTGCAAGAAAAATGTGGTAAAATATCTTCTGATTTCACCAAAAATTGGTCAAATTGGTACAATGACGCTTAGAGGTCATTATAAAAGTCGAAAGATATGCAACTTAGCAGTGACACTTTATTTTTATTCGATATATTGAAAAAATTTCATAAGTGTACTCTCAATTTTTTGAGGCAAGAATCTGAGTATGTTTATTTAAAATGCTTCTGAGATATTTCAGTTTAGAAGTTTTTCGTTGATTGTACTTTATTTTTACTTTAAACTAACCCATTTTTCTTATGTAAAAATAAAAACATGTTTGCACTTCTTGGTAATGTGCTATTTATATTAGAATCGAATTTAACAAGTAAAAGTAAGGTATATTCTCAATTTTTGAAACCATTTTATGTAGCAAAATTTAGAAGATGTTGATAATAGAACTTTTCTCGTTTCCCTTATTTAGTTTCCTTTTATTAGTTTTTTGAACAAAGAAAATTTCATAAAATCTTTGTTTTAGTTTATACAGTTTTTGAAGATATAAATGTATGTGAGTAATGTTTTTCTTAGTTTAATATTTAATCAATTTTTCTGAACTAGAATTAAAAAAACATTTTTTCTTTTGTAATAAATTTTAAACTTCAAAAGAATTTTGACGTTGTAATTCGGAGCTTTAATTTAGTAATTTCCAAAAAGTTCTAAAAGAAAATAAATTTAAGAAAGAAAAGAGAAAAATAGATATGTATCTTCTTTGAACAAACTTCCTCCTTTTATTTATTTAGCCCTGATATTGATATGTATGTATATCTTTTGTGTTTGTGTAAATTTTTATGAGCCCGATTTTCAATATTTGCCAGTATCTTAAAAATTTCTTTAAACAGTTTTTCATGTATTTTTAAATATATCGTTTGTATGTTTTTGTTTTAATTTTTGTATGTAGACTCATAGTTTGGAAGCAATAGATACTGTTAAAGCTTTTGGTTGATTGATTTTAACTTTAATTTAAATTTTTTTTCACTTTATTCTACCATAATCTATTCCAATAAAATTGTGAACTCCTCAATGATTTGTAATGCATTCAGTAACATTTGTAGAGAGCAAATTCAGCTGTATGTTATTTATGCAGTTTTTCCCCCCTTTTCTTTCTCTCACTATATCTCTCTTTTAGGTGTTGTGGTTTGAGCAACAAGAAGTTAAAAGAAGAGTGAAAAGAAGTATATCTAGAAAACCTTTCTTAACTTTCCGTGATCCTTTGTACCCTGAGCAATGGTTTCTAGTAAGTGTAATGTCTTTGAAGATAATATTCTGAAAATTGATGCATTTTTTAAATATATATATATATATATATATATATAATATATATATTTCAATTTTTGTAATACACTAATGAATTATTTAAATATTTCTAGCATGGTGGGGGATATGGAGGCTATGACATGAATATCATTCCTGCTTGGAAAGATGGTTTTAGTGGGAAAGGTGTTGTCATTAGTATTTTAGATGATGGCATACAGGGTAATCATCCTGATTTAGCTCAAAATTATGTAAGTTTTTGAACCATGACTCTGGTTTCTCTATTTTCTATTTATTGACATATGTAATGTTCTTTGCAAAAATTATAGGGTGAATTACAGTAAAATCTGTTGTTTTTCCTTTTTTTAAAATTCTATTTTAAGTGCTATATTGTGGGCTCAAAAGCGTAGCATTTTTCTTCTGATTCACTTGTGAAAAATAGTGAATTCATGAATAAAAAATAATAAATGTCATTTCATGCATTATTGAAGCACTGAAGGCCAGAATAAATTATTATAATAAATAATTATTATTATAATTATTATAATAAATAATTAAAAAATAAATTAAATCATTTGTGAAATGCTTTTCTGATATTTTTTTTAATAAACTATGTTTTAAAAAACGCTATTCAGTAGAAAACTTGTATGGTGTAATGTTGTCATGATGTGATTCTGACTGTGGTATAAAGTTGACATCCCAACTAAATCAACTCTTAAGAGTAAATTTATTTGAAAAGTTTTTCAAACTCGAACATCATTAATTACGATTATTAAGAGGAATGCAAAAAATTTGGGCCACTGTTCACATGAGCAAAATTTCCATGAATGTTATTCAAGTCCTGTCAGTAATTGGGTAATTTCGATATTTAGTCATATCTTATGATCTTCTCAATATCATCAAACATTTCCATATGTGATTTTTCAAAAAAAAAGTTTAGGAGTGCTGAAATCAAAATATTTGAAATGTAAAACACATTCGGGAAGAATGCAAGATAAATTGTGAGATCAAATTGAAAAAATCTGTGAAAAAACATTAAAAAAGTGTGTAGGGGGGGTACTTTCAAGAACTGTTTCAAAAATGGTATAAAAAATAGTGATTATGTCAACTAAATTATTTTATGTACTTAAATGTTTGAAAATGACATGTTATTCTGATTATTCCTGGAGCAGTTGAAATTATTTGTGCAAGAACACTAATGAAATAGTGTTTCTTGAAAACTGTCCACTTCCTTTAGACCACCCTGTATCAATATTTATTAAGTTGAAGCTATTGTAAACTCATGGTATGATACAATCCTATTTTAGTCCCAATTTTTTGGCAATAATAGAGTTATAAGTGTAAATGCGATTTCTTTACTTATATTCAGCACAATGTTTTGAATTAGTCTTTGGTGACAGTGTTGCTTTTTGACACTTTCTCTGTAATTTATCAAATGGTTGAAATTCTTCCTTTCTTGTTGCACATTACCCTATCTGGAAAAGCTACCAAATTACAGAGCAACATTTCATCAGAAAGAATGAGGTCCTATGTCTCAAAAATCAGGTTTGCCATGACACAGCAAGAACCAGAAAAATCGAGAAAACATAGATAATTTAAAAATTATGTCTGAAACAGCAAAGACAGGGATTCTGTAAATTTTTCGTAAAAAGTGGGAGAGCACAAATTTATATTTTCGAAAAAAAATTAATTAATTAAAAAACTGTATTTTTTTAAAGCAAAGAATAAATGTCTGAAATTTTATTTTAACATTAAAAGACAGGAATTTTGTGTACTTGTAATTTTGAAACGAACAAATTAGACTAATGAAATTTGATTTCCATAAAGAACTTTGATGGGGAAAATGACTGTTACCATAAGAAATTTTGAAATTTATTCCTATTTCTATATGCAGATGTCCCTTTATAAAACTTTAAATTCTTTAAATTTTTAGAATACATTAATTCCTTTCAAACCAACCCTTTTTTATGATTATATGATGATTGATTATGATAAACTATTTTGTAGTAAATTTGTGTGGCTTCTTTTTTTACCCCATGTCAGTACATTTATAGTACAATTTTATTATAGATTTTTTTAAATTTAAATTTTATGTTGTCTACTCACTTGTTTCTAATTTTTGAATTAACTGAAAATTATTTCTTTTTCAAGGACAAAGATGCTAGTTATGATATTAATGATGCAGATGAGGATCCCACTCCTCAAGATGATGATGAAAACAAGTATGTGTTGCATACATATTTATTTCTTGATTTCATTTCATAAAACAATTCTATTCAGGAAATGTACCAAAATTATTTTTAAAATATGCATCTAAATTTTTACTAAATTCATCAAAACTTATCAAATCTGTTAAAAACTTAAAACTGTACCATAAAAACTGTACCATAAAAACTGTAATGGTACAATTTTTTTCAACCCTCTGATTCTACTATGGCCTGGTAAGCTGTATAGCATCAGGTAACTCATTTTCCAAATGAAAATGAATTATCGAATTAAAATGAGAAATTAAAAGAAAAGTATTCAAATGAAAATGAGTTAACGTCTAAAGCATCAGGGGGAGAAATGTTTGTTCTTCATACTCTGTGTAATTCTTTCTTTCTTCTTTTGATTGCAAGATAACTTCAAATCATGAGAAAAGGAGGACTACTTGAATTTGTACTTGATGTAAATATTCAAAATAAGATTTTGAATTTTAAGGAGTGATATTGTTTATTTAAAAAATTCTGCATGCATTTGATTGAAATAAATATTAAAGTGCTAAAATATCACACCTAAATTTAAATTCCTGAGAAAATCATTCACTAAAGTTCATTTAATGAAAAATATTTTTATCAAGATAAGTACCATTTTTAACATTATGGGTATTCAGTGTTTATTGTAAAACAAGGCTAACTTTTATTTTAGGTGAAAAAATTAATATTTTATGCATGAGTATATGGGTTTTTCGCTCATTTGGAGAAATCATTGGAGGATTCACGAATTTAAAAATTTATTTTAAAAAATGAAAATATAAAAAATTTGGCTAGCTTTTGTAAGCTTTATTTCTAATGTACAAAATTCTGTAACTTTGTGGGTTTTTGTGTTCTCACTGACACTGTACAATTTTAATATTTTTAAAATTTAACTATCATTTAATTGGTTAATTAATGAAATATCAATTTTGTACACAATATACTTCATAATTTTGAATTTCAGAAATAAAATTATTTCAAGAATCCATTGTTATGAATTTCTTAAAAAAATTAATTAGAAATAATGAAAATAAAATGGCTTTTTAAAGTATGTTATTAAAAGTAGGCCTTCAAGGATTGATTTTATTAATTTTTTTAGTCTCAATAAATAATGCTGTGTGTTGTTTTGGAAGTTATATGTAAAATAAAAGGTATTAAATTTTAATTGTATGGTTAAGGAGTCATATTAATAAACAAATATCAATGGTATCATTTCAATTTTTAAAACAAGGTTATGATCAGTGTTTAACAGTTTTTAAACGTTTCCTTTGGAGACCGGGAGTGGGGGGGGGGGAATAATGTTATTAAATGTTATTAATGATCTTTTTATAAGGGCTTTAAAAGTAGGCTTTAAAAAATTCAGGTCCTTATTTATATTCCTGAATGGAGGTTAGTCATAAATTCCTTCCTGCTATATCTGCTGCACTCTATGAATGTGTTTTTCCTTGTAATGTCTGATCTGCATCAGCGACAGAATATCTATGTCTAAATATCAGTACAAATATTATATATATATATATATATATATATATATACACACACACATACATACATTGTGTGTAGCTTCATGAAAAGTCCTTAAAAAGGGGCTTAAATTTGAAAAGCATTTTTAAACATCTTTAAAAAGTGCTTAATTTTCCAAAGATATTCCGTTTTGTTTTCGCATTCGATGAAAACGCTAGATCGATAACAATCATAAATATAGCAAAAAAGAAAACCGACGAAAGGGAAGCATTCGGTGAAGGGATACAATAGTTTAAACCCATTTTAAGATAATGGTGAATTAACTTTTTCCGCTCTTTTTTTTTTTTTTTTTTTTTCAATATTGGGCACAGTATTGAAATATTGGAATGGTTATTCCGAAAGAGCGAAGTACAAAATATGCCGAACTTGTTACTATTCGAAAAAGGTTTGTTCTTTTACATGTAGTGTTCTAAATAGTTCCCTTATAAAAGTTGACTTAAATTTTTGTGTAATGATAGTTTTTTTTTTTTTTTTTCATTTTAATTATCCTTTTCTGTTTTTTTCAAACCCCAAAAGACATTTGCTTTACTATAGAAGACATTGAATGAATATTATGAAAACACAGAAATAAATATTAAAATTTAAAAGATGCACATTCAAAATTAATTTTAAAACATTCAATTAAAAAATTATGGATTATAATAAAACAGAAAATAACCTAGGATTAGAAAATACGCATTTTTTCATATACGTACGTGTACAATATAATTGTTACTAACCTGTAATGTTGCTTTCTAGCACGATTATTTTAATCCCTGAAAAGACCGTTGTAGATCAGCTCTATTGAGTGCTGATCGGCTTCCGCATCGGTGACCTCAGAGGTTGGCAACTTTGGCGAATAATATATATTAATGGAAACTTCCATAATTTTAGCAACTGAGCCAATATTAACCGAAATACACCGGATTGATCCAGAACCTTCTCTGCCTGCCTCCTGAGAACTATAAAAGACCGGTATTCTCAAGCTGCAGTCAGTCGTGTATATTGTCGTCGAGAGATATCGAAGCAACGGCAGAACAGGTGGATGAATTCAGCGAATAACAGGTGTTGTGTGGGGCTTAAGTATTTGCTGAATCGAGCTGTATGCCGATTCCTGGTGTTTATTGTAGAAGCAGTATCAAGTCTTGTGTGGAGTAGTCAGCCGTGTAGTAGTGAGGCGGCAGTTGGATTTAGCTAAAGCGAAGAGACTGCGGAGAGTTGCAGACGTTTGAAGAGACCGTTGAGTGAAACTACGTAAGCTGGCCTGAATTCGTGTGCTGTGGCTGTTATTACTACAGATTACTAGGTGTGGGCTACTGTTTGTTGTAGTGTGTATTACGTGTGTTCGTCTCGGCTGTGTATTTGTTGTCTGCGTTTTTGTGTTAATAAAGGTCATCGTCCGTTACCGGAGGACTGTTTCCTTCAACAAATCGTGAAAGAATATATATATATATATATATATATATATATATATATATATATATATAATATAAAATACATAATTCGAATATACATAACAAATATTTTGAAAATTATGATACTTTGTTATACAAGTGAGTAAAAATGGTCTTGAGCTTATAAATCACTAAATCTTTTAAGAGTTATAAGAAATGTATTATAAGTAGGGAATTATTAAGAGAAAGCTTTGCTTTGTTTTTGAATATTGAGCTAAGATAAATATTCTCATTTTTTAATTTATTTATTTTTGTAATTCAAAGATTAAATGGCATATTCTAGGTTCTAGCGTATTTTCAGATTTAAAAAGAAAGTAAAATTAAATTAACATTTTTGAAAGAAAAGGAATATTAATAAAAAATAATAAATAAAATTGTGTTAAATTTTAGAGGGTGATACAGAAGTGCCTATGTTATCGTATTAAATGTATTTATTTTAAATAGTAATTTAAGAAATGGGAAAAAAAGGAGTGAAATTTTGCGAACACAAAAGCATATACTTGAAAGGCTTTAAAATATCAATGTCATTTTTCTTGCTTTTAGTTGAGAGAATTTGTCTATTACCTTTTGATAACATCATTTTCAGTGTGTAAGCGAGGCAATTGACTCATAATTCTTCAAATAGCTCTTAACTATTTTAGATTAGATGACAATATATGCCAACTTGCTTTATAAATTTGCCATGGCTTTCTATTAGATTTCAGTTTGGTGGAAATTAAGCATAAAACAATCTAATAATCTTTACTTGAATAATTATTATTTGTGACTTAACACATTTAAAATGTTTCCACCAATTTGGAAAATAAGTATTGTGATGCTGTTCATAATAATTTAAGTCACTGACATTATTAAAAACGGAAGAATGATCAAACTTCATTAGAAAAATGTTACTGCCTAGTTTTTTAAAGAATATATAATAAAGCATTTTATATACTTCACAATTGAATTAAATTTAATTTTTTCCCCATTATTTCAACTGTTTCTGTACTTGTTTTTGCACAACTTGATACTTTAATTAAGTGGATGAATATATTTTCTATAAATTTTTGTTATATGTTTCTTTTTAGATTAATATATTATCAACATGAAAAATTTATTTGAACTTTCTTTAAAATTGTTCTCTCTCCTGAGGATATAGAATGAATTGTTTTGCACTTTATGCTTGTTAAAATATAAAATATACTAACTCCTCAGATTGAAAGGTGTCAAATCCACTCTAATTGCTTTTAAATGACATTTAAAATATAAAACTTGATTCGAGATAAATTTTTAAAATTAAAATTAAACCTTAGGTATGTGAACACTCATTGTGTCTATTAATCAGGTTTTTTAGTATAGTTGAATGAATTTGATTGTAATAAAAAAAATGATGTCTTTCTATTTAACTTATGGTGAGTTAGTAGATTTAATCATATTTGGTGCTACTTAAATGGGGACTTATACTGGTACATCTGACTTATAACAGTTAAAGTGTTATGAGAAAGATGCAAAAATTTTATAATTTTGGATGCAATGTATTTATGGTAATCTTGTTCAAGTTTTATCAGCTTTTGCAAAAATAGTTGGGGTAAAAGTTTGCAATTGGAGGAACTATTCTAAAAAATTTCCTTCGTGTGAATTTGTTTCTTAGTTCTTAGCACTAACAGAAGAGCTCCTCAGAATTCTATATTTGGATTTAAAAAGGAAAAGACAAATTTTCCCACTATACCCAAGAAAATAATATTTTGTGAATCACTTTGTGTTACTTATTATATTAGTAAAAACTCAGGATAGAAAACCTGCAATAACTATTCTACAATCTGACTGAAGGTGCAGTTGATAACTTGAAGGAAATTTAGCAGTATAATTTTCAAGTAAATTTTCAAACAGAATAGCCTTTGGTAATATCTTACTTTTTGAACATTGTGTCTTCTTGCATGCTTCTTCTTTTCACAAACGAGCCCCCCCCCCCCCCCGATTTAATTTCAGGGAGAAAAAATTACTATTGTAAAAAAGTTGGACCTTTACACAATATAATTCTATGTACTTTGCAAAAAGAAGTTTAAGGATTATTATAAAAGTATAAAAAACTACTTTGAAGAAAGAAAAAAAAAAAATTCCAAAAATTAATATCATCTGTATGATTGGAAATTTGGGGAAAAAATGTTTTGTTAAAAGGTAGTCAAAAGTTTTGAACACTTTAATTTTAACTGTATGAATTTATAACACAAAGATAGTAAATACAGCTTGCAGAAATTTATATTCCAACAACTGTTTCTGAGAAATTATTTAAATAAATTGTTAGTCCTTATTTGGCAACTTTTTAAAATTATTATATTTAAAAAATTCGCCACTCCTACTTTATGAGTAACTTTTCTGAAAACAAGGAATTCATTTCTTAGCTATTTATCTTTCTTTTAACTATATTCTATCTTTAGATAATTTTACTGATCAGAAGTGAATAACTTCAGAGTGGTTACAGCCATTATCTCATATATATATATTTAAAATTTCATTTGAAGCAGCTCTGATATTATATATCTATATCATAATCCATAAGTTGTGGCTCATTTCCAGAAATCTATTGAAAAGTTTTAAATTGTGCTTGAATAAAAAATTTATCTTTAATCTGATCTCTCTGTGTGTGAAAATCGCCATTTTTTTTCTCTCTTCCCCCCCCCATCCATCCATCCATATATACATACATACATATATGATATGGATTTAAAGAACATGACATTAAGTCTATTTTATTTAAAATCACAATGCAGTTGTATTTCATTAATTTATATAAAAATATTTTTCACAGCATAATAACTTTTTTGAAAAGTCAGCTTTAGTTATTGACAATGTTTATTATTATTTTTTTAAACATTTAAATAGTTGGTTTTGTTTTGTACCATGGAAACTTTCTTGTGACTTTTAAAAGCTATTTTTTATGTTACAAACAGCTACTTTCTTTTGCAGACATGGAACCAGGTGTGCTGGAGAAGTAGCAGCTGTTGCTAATAATGAATTCTGTGGTGTTGGAATTGCATATAATTCAAGTATTGGTGGTATGTATCAGCATTAAAAAATGAAAAAAATAACTTTATTTTACTTGTGATAGGAAAATTATTAAATAGTACTCAAAATTTTATCATTAGTATTAAAATTGAAAATGCTGAACCCATACCCGATTTCATCAAAGTTCATAAATTAAAAAAAGGAGTGAAATTTTCTTTTACAGGTAGAATTTTTGAACTACTTAAAATTATACTAATTGCAATAATTTAGAAGAATTTACAGAATAAATTTCGTTAGTTTGCTAAAAATTGAATATACTGAACATGACAAAATTGGAGTTTAGTTGTATTAACGCCTTATTGTAAAACAACATTAGGGCTATTTTGGGACCGACTTCGTAATTTTGAGCCACGGTCAGATGATAATAACGATACCTGATATGACACCTCCCTCTCTATAACGCATCAGTGAGGGGACGTTTGGCCCGATGGATTTAACGTGCAATAGACCCCCTTACCACAACCCCCGATAGACAAGGCCAGAATACTTACGTCACAAGAAGCCGTGACGTCGTCACGAGCGGTTACAAGTTTGGGTATCGATTCGGGGGCCGAGGGAAGAATTTCACCCTCTTCAAGTTTAGTTATAAGACACAAACTCTTCCCTTCCCGCTTTTTTTTTTTTTTTAGCCAGTGGTGCTTTTGTGTTTCAGTACACATGGAATACTTTTTCTGGTTAGCAAGAAAAGTCATTTGAATTCACTAAAAGTCAGGAATAGAAATGCCTATGACCTGTTGTGTTCCAAACTGTCATGGAAATTACAGGAATGCCCCCAAGTGTCAATGTTTTTGACTTGCCTAAAAATGAAGAGCCTAAAAAGAAATGGTTAAGTGCTATACAACGTGAAGGATTTTATCCGTCTCCGCATAGTAGGGTAAGCTCATTTAATTGTTTTAAAGTAATGTCCAATATTTATAAATGAAAAATCATTTATTCTCATTTTAGAAATTTGACAGCTCAGTAATATCCATTATTCGGGATTTTAATCAAGCGCATTATGAAAAAAATATTTCATAAAATGCTGTAATGGAGGAAGTATTACTGTTAATAATAATTATAATATTTTTATAATTATGTTTGCTTGCTTTGTTTACTATTACATCTATAATTGCATTTTCATAGTTAAACTTTATTATATATCATAACGATAAATACCCGAGAGTAAACAAAATAAAATTTTCTGTACTTATTATTATATATTGTTTTATGTTACAATTAAATCTTAAAGGAAGTTAGTATTTATGAATAATTTCCATTAATGTAGGCCTGTGAATTACATTTTAAAACAAAGGATACTGAAAGAGAAACCAATATATAAACTAATAAGATAACATAACAATAAATGTCTGAGAGTAGCAAGTGTTGCTTTACAATGGGACGTTAAAATAACTAAACTAAACTAAATACCTGAGAAACAGAATAAAAATTCTCTGTACTTATATATTATTTTATGTTGTATATTTGTTACTGTATTAAAATGAAACTTAGGAAGTCAATATTTACGAATAATTTCTTTTACTGTAGATCTGTGAATTACATTTTAAAATAAATTATATTGAAATAGAAACTAATGCATAAACTAGTGAAATAACATAATGATAAATACTCAAGAGTGAACGAAATAAAACTTCAAAGTACTTATAATTATGTATTTTATGCTGTATATGTGTTACTGTATTTAAATTAACAATTAAAGCAAGTCAACATTTGCGAATAATTTCCTTTACTGTAGTTCTGTGAATTACATTTTAAAACAAATCATATTGAAAGAGAAACTAGTCTATTTAATTCGAAGTTAGGAAACTTATTAAATGTCCCTCTTAAATATCCGAGACTAGTCACTGGATTAATTCCATCTCAGATGCAAAATTGTGTCTTTTACATATCATCTTCAACGTTTCATTGTGAAAATCCCAAAATAAAAGAGATGAAATTGGAGCTACAATATATAAAAAAAGGTAAGCATAACAGAAAAAAAAAAAAAAAGAAATACGATGAAACAAAAGAATTTAAAAATTTGGAAGAACTAAAGCAGCACATTTCGTTTGTAAATTTAAAAAAATTTCTAGAATAACATTCATAAAGGAAACAAAATTTTATTTGTGAATATTAAATTAAGTTCTGGTCCTGAAATTGCATTATCTGTTGTAATAAATGACTTATTAGAGGTTTCCTTTTTTGTTGGAAAAACAAGCCTGTCAGGTATTCAAAATATTCCTTCTTTACCAATAAAAGTCAATAACATCAACAATTTAAATGAAATATTAGAGCATCTGATAGAAATGGACAACTAACTCATTGCTGAATTCGGATATTATTTCCCAGATTCTTGGTTTCACAGATAATTTAAATTTAAACCAAGATATTTTAACCAATGTTATAGCATTTATTGCAATCTGCCTTGCTTATTCTAAATGAAAATAGTAAAAGGTACTCCACTGAAATGATAATATTCCGCTCATTATTTTATTGAATGACACCACATGCATATAAAATTGTTAAAAAGTCTGGCTATATTTTGTTGCCTCAGCCTGTGACTTTGAGAAATATATGCATACCTATCAACACTTGCCCTTAGTTAGAGCATTATTAGTTATTTCTTAAGGTGCATAAAGCAGAAATTTGATATTTTTTGAAGCGTCAATAGAATAGAATGTTTCGTGCTTTTATTACTTTCTTGGAGTTGACGCACAACAAATAATCATAAAACCATTTTTGTATAGAGTTGTCTTGAAATTAATCAACAAAAACATTGCAAATGTATTTTTATGTTTTCATATTACAATTTAAAAATTTATGCACCATATGTGAAGAAATTTATTGAAATGTTCAAATCAAAAATATTTCGTAGTAGATATAATTTTTAGTGAACGACGAGCAATGGCGAATGGATTTCTGGACATAAACCAGAAAATGTTTATAGATTGATAATTTGGTCTGAAGTCAATGCATGATTGAATAATTAAATGAAAAGCTCTTCTAAAACTAAAACCGTAAAGGAAAGAAAACTTGATAAATTTAGTAAAAAAGTTATGATAAAATATATAATTTAATAAGAAAGTTTTTCTAATGTTCAGAGATTTATTTGATATTTTTTGAAGTGTCAATAGAATAGAATACTGTTTTGTGAAATATTGCTTTCAAGGAGTTGATGCACACCAAATAATCATAAAACCATTTTTGTATGGAGTTTTTTCGAATTTAATCAACATTTTTTTTTTCACTTATTTTTTGCTAAATTAATAGTTTTAAATTTAGGGGAGATACACCTACTGGGAAATCTGCCCTGCACATAATGCAAGAAAGGTCATGCATTCCAAGCGCCATACCTCAGTGGTGATGTGGAAAGCGGCTGCAGTTTAATTACTAATGGATTCTACAATATATGTGTATTAAATTGCATTATATGGATGTATATGAAGCGATATTAACAAGTGAAAAGAAATTTCACCTGATTCTCTGGAGCGCAGAGAGTTAACGTGAAGGGAATGAAGTGTCGCCGCTCGTTGTGGCGTCACGTAACACAGCAAAGACCTTATTTACCCGGGGTTGTGCCCTTACACGACGGCTCTTTGGTGGAATCAGATATCGAACCTGAAACCCTACCGCTCACAATCCGAGACCATACCATCAGGCCACCGTGGCCTCTGACAAAATTGGAAATTCTGCCACAATGTGACATTGTTCATTTGGGACTAATTCCTGCCCTGAAAAGTCATCATATTGTGATTAGAACTGGAGGATGACAGAACTTCACCTGCTTGATAGTCCAGCATAAATTGATATTTCTTGATTTATCATGATTTTATTATTTCTGACATTTATAAATAACCTCTCCAAACATACTGACTAAACAAAACTTCTGCAAATAAAGGAAAAATATTAGTTTATCTTACTACATTTTTAACATATATAAAAACATTCTTGTTTTTCCTTCAAATTAGATAATTAAGAAATAGTTATACTAAAACTCCTTTAATAAAGTTGATAATGTCAAAGCTATGTCTGCATTTTATAGTTTATCATTATATTTTATTTCTTTGATAAAAGATTGGTTTTTCTTTTAAAAAATTATCTTCTTTGCTGCTTATTTAGGAAGTGTCGATTTCTCTAATTTTTTCCGAAGTAAAGCATAATATATTAATGCCTTTCACAGGCAGAATTAAATACTTTTAATAATTTTTGGTTTGGAAATCTGAAATCTAATGCTGGGGCATGCGAAAGAAGGAGGGGTAAAAAGGTTGCGACTCTCTTTGCAAGTAAGTTTTTTTACAAGTACGCATTATTTGAAGGAATAATCGAGCGTGATATTTTATTCTACGCATCTAGACCATGTGAATGTATGTGTTACAATGCGATAAAAATAATAGTGAAATTATTTGAAGGAATAATCGATTGTAATATTTTATTCTATGCCTCTAGGCCATGTGAATGTATGTGATAAAAATGATGGTGAAATTTTATTTATCAAGTCTGTATTTTTGCGATGTCGGTATGTACAGAAAATTTGTTAAAATAATTTAGTTATCAAAGAAAAAAAATGTTTTATCTTTTCGAAAATTTTGAAATGCATTAAGGAATTTAAATTTAATGTACTGGTATAAGTAAGATTATTTTAACTGAATGCTATGTCGACATCTTCATTAAACTACTTGCTTTGAATCTCAAATTTCAATAAATAACATCATCTGTTAATTGTATAAGTGCTGTGACTAAAATAACATTTAGCATTTATTGTCGAATTTATGAGTTTGGAGTTCAGTTATTTGCATGAGTTTTAAGCTTAGTTTTTAAAAGCACTAATTTTTTTCAAATTTTACTTTTATCGTTATTTTGGGAAGACATTTTGTATACTTAAAATCAATAGAATATTAATAAAAAATTGTATTAATTGTTAGTATATCTGAAAATAAGATGCCTTATTCTTTTATTACATTTAAATAGCAATTAGTGACTAGATATTTTTAGGTTTGGAAACAAAAGTCAATTCATTCCAAAATGACATACTTAAAACAAATATTTTAATATATTAGTATAAGCGTTTTTATAGAAATTTTGTTGTTGATTGTTGTTGAACAAAAATTGTGAAGAAAAGAAAAAAGCAAGACTTCCACTCTTTCGATACTATTAATCTTTTGTAAATACTCTATTCCTTTTCATATCTTTATTTCACCTCTTCGCAGCCGACAAGTAATAATACCGTGAAAATGAAGGGCAACGAAACTATATGTTTAAATTATTATCAAATTTCATTCTATTTTCGCTTTTGAAAAGTGGGATTAAGAGTGTCATATACTGAGGACGAGACCCGATGTCGACAAAAGCGCCACCTATCAATAAGGGGATAAGGCGGTGACCAAACTAACGAAGGAAGGTTTGATTGACAAGCCAAATAACACCAAACAAGAAAAGAATTCCTAGTCCCCAGGAGATATTGCAGTGTGGGAGTGTGACATTCAGAAGGTCAACCGACCCGCCGAACTGCCTCCAATAAAAATTTCCCTTATTCTTTGAAGGGGTCTTCTGAAAACCGACACTACATCACGAGAGGGGTTTTTTGAACCACCCAAACTTGTTTGGAAAATATACCCTGAGTTGCACAGAAAATCGTATTGAGGGAGGCTTGAATGTTAAAAAGACTCTTAGAACATACTTCGATTTTTGGACATTTAACTGCTCTTCAAAATTCTGTTAATTAATATTAGAGAATCCTGTAGTTTAGAAGGGGTAATTGAATAATTCAATATTTATAGTATTTCGTTTGACAAGACTCTATTTTTAACAATAATTGCGATTATTAATTTTTAAATCCGAGGGAATGGGACAAGATCTATGTGCCTATGTAAATGTAAGACCTCAAACTCATCCCTAAACAATAGGCTCAATCCTTTCTCTCAAAACATTTAGTACTAACAGCGAATTTAGATAAAATGTCCCTAATTTTTTTTTTATAAGTAAATTATTTATTTAAAAATATTAAATAGGCTTAAATGAGAAAGGAAACGAACAAAATTAAAATGAATTTTTCAACTCGTACTACATATTTGATATGACCTGGTGTTTTTGTGTACCTGGGATCCTAATTTCTGCCCGATTTTTGCAAAAAAGAGAATATCCTAAATTTTAATTAAACGGCTCATTTGTACCACATTAAAAAGAAACGATGAATATTTTGAAAATAATGTTAGGATAAATTCTATTACTTAGCTTTTCTAACTGTGGAATGTGACCAACTTAATATAATAATGTGCATAAATTTGAAGAAAAATAATTCATGAAATTGCATATATTAGAATCAGTGTCTCCTGGTTCTGGAATGTTTCAAAATGAAAATTCATCTTGGTCTTATAATAATTTTTACTTATATATATATATATATATATATATATATATGTGAGAGAGAGAGAGAGAGAAATAATATATATATTTGATATGAAAATTTTTAAAAAATTTTAAAGTTTTTTAAAAAATTAATTGTAGTTTTTATAGAATTCTTTTTTTTAATATTTTACAATATATATAATATGATCACCTATATTAACAAAGAAAAGAATAAAGTAACCGCAAACCTTTCTTTTTTGACATCCGAAATAAGTCAAAACTTTTCCGTATTTCTGAAAACTTGTCAGCCTTTATTTTTTTTTTAAATGTAAGTATCTAAAAAAAAAAAAAATTAAAACTTATTTAGTGAGATTCAATTAAATAACTTGGTAGGAATGTTGCTTCGCTCAAAATTGAAATTATGATTACTCGTATATAACTATGAATTGGAAGAAAGATAATTATAAAGTATATTGTTACATAAATGCCAATGCATATTAAAAAACATATCTCTGTTATATAAGAAAAGGTTTTTATGAAAGAAGTGATCAACTTAGTTTTAATTAATTTTTATAATTCAGATTTATGGTTGCTAAAATCGGCTTGCTTTTGATCACTTACTAACAAGAGAATCTTTAAATTCTATAGACGTGCAACATTTACTACTAGTTAAAAAAAAACTTATACTGTTCCACATTCTGTCCAAGGTATCTTTCTAATTTTCAATAATCTCAAAAATGGGAACTTGGAAAAACGAAAGTATTTAAAGTTTATTTAATACAAAAACTTTCTCATTCAGCATTGTTTATGCGCTTTACAGATTATATTCTCATCTAATATAATTAGTTTCACTAACATTGATTCTTATACGTCCAGTAATTTATTGCATTAAAGAGTCACAGGATTTAAAAACGGGTGCACTTTATAAAAATTTCTTTATTGCATATTTACGAAACCTTAAGTGTAAGTTTTAAAAAGTATATTAAAAGCATATTTTTATATCTACACATTTATATCTATACATTATCGAAATCTATACATTATGCAAAAGGATAACCGTTTTTTCATAATATCATCAAAAAGAAAGAAAAGAAGAAGAAAAGAAAGAAAGAAATATTGGTAGCAACAATGAAAGAGAATTGTGTTTCATTTCAACAATTGAATATGTTAAAGTAAAATACGTTTGCAATGTTTTTTCAATATAGATTAAAAATATGAAGAAAAAAAATTCAGTATAAGTGACAATAAGATTATTCTTTGAATTTAAAAATGGGGAAAAAGCTTTTTGTGTTGTAATATTTTCGGAAATTATCACGTAAAATGCCAAAATTTCACCTCATTTTTAAGTAATCAAAGTGGGCATTTTTAAATCACGTAGAAGCTGCACGTAATACTTGCTTTTTCCTTGTTCCATTAAAAAATTATTTTCTAATTACCCAAATATAACCAATGGTGATATACGAATAGATTGAAAGATCAAAAGTAAAATATATGGGTACAGAAATGCTAATATACATTAAAAACAAACAAAAAAAAACGAACTTTGTTGTTATGTTGTTGAAATTTTAATTTAATGATAACGATGCGTGAAAAGTTCTCTAAAAGCGTTATTTAAGATTTCTAAAATAGCTCTCAAACCACTAATGTAATTAGCAGTACAAGCACGAAGTTGCTCATAACTTGATAAATATTAGCAAAATTAAAAGCCGAAATATAAAATAAAGCCATTAAATTGTATTAATCATTAAAAAGCCCCCTCCCCCCAAAATAATGATGATTTTAGACGGGGTTTTGAAATTTTTTTGATAAAATATTGCTTAGTGAACTCATGTAATATGCATACACACATACATTTCATTTTATGAGAATAGATCTCAGCGCTTTTGAAAAAAATGTATTCAGAAATATGAGAATATTCAAATATTAGTAAATAAAAGAGGATATCGATTTTTTTACATGTTACTTCCCTTTAAATTAATTCCAGTAATTATTTTTCTGATAAAAGCACTATAATTTTTCCATGAAGAATAAAATTTATTATCATTTATTGCAAAATATATAAATAAGATGAACGTTATGTACAAGATCATGTATATAAAACATTGATAAAAATCGTAGACAGAGTAGCAACGAATTATAAAAGAAAAAAAAAATTATAGTTATGAAAGTGTGCGGAGAACAAAAAAGTTTGGAAACATTCTATTTATTTGAAAATGTTTTATTTAAAGGTGTTTTCTCCTTTTTTTCACCTTTGGGCCTCTATAATAGTAGAAGGATCCCGAATTTTCATCGATCATTGATATCTTAGATCAACAAGTTCTGGCAATAAACAGTCAAAATAAAAGAAGCTGGATTTTTTCTCCATTTTTTGTTGCCAAAATATAGCATTACGAGTTTTTTCTGTTTTTTGCCCTTTCTCCTTTCACATTGAAAATATAGAAAAGCACCTTTGCGTTATATGCAGTTGACCCTGCACTTGAAAATAATACTTATGGTTCTTATTTACAGTTGTTTTCCTAACTTTGTTTAATTTACAAAATGGAAATTTTTTTGCTTTTATTGCCTCATCTGGAGAAATATTTCTGCAGGATGCTGGGCATTTCACTTCAACAATCCCATCATCACCAATCAGCCCATTCGGAGATGCAGTTATTGAACTTTGAAATTAAAATTTTCATCCAATGCCCTAATAGCAATGACCTCGTTTTCTTGGCCGTATTTCATAGCCGCAGAAAGAAAATGCGAGCATAATTTATTTTTAATTATATTTTCTAAGTCTTTTAGTTTAATCCCGTTAGCTTTTTCCTTTTTGCTGTCAGTTAAATCTTTTCTTTGAACCTCTTCGATAATCCATATTAGTTAATTTACCCCCAATATTTCAAACATGTTAGAAAGAAAATTAAACAATATACAAATTTACAGATAATTATATACTAGAAAAAAGTATACTAAATTTGTTTCCAACGATGCTGCAGCATTCGCAAAAACAAATGTGGTTTGTGAAGTTCCAGATGATCACAGCTGTGATGGTAAACAAAGTAAAAAAAAAAAAAAAAGGCAGAAAGAAAGTAATTTTGAGGGAAAGATGAAGTGAAAACCAGATAATAAAAGTCATAAACAATCAGAGGGTAAAGGGAGGAGTTAGTGTTTTCATCCGCGAATGTATGGAGTTAAGGGAGAATTGGAGGGAAGTGCAAATTATTTTTCAATTTTAGGTCTAAAATACTGCTTTTAAACATTTTAAATATAAATATATATATACACTGAAGTGACAAAAGTCATGGGATGACTGTTAATATCGTGTCGGTCCTCCTTTTGCCCGGCGAAGTGCAACAACTCGACGTGTCATGGAGTCCACAAGTCGTTGGAAGTCCTCTGTAGGAATATTGAGCCATGCTGTCTGTATAGACGCCCATAATTGTGAAAGTGTGGATGGTGCAGGAGTTAGGGCACGAACGGACCTTTCGATGATGTCCCATAAATGTTCGATGTGATTCATATCGGGCCATCTAGGTGGCCAGATCATGCGCTGGAATTGCCCGGAATTTTCTTCAAATCAATCGCGAACAGTTCTGGCTCGGTGACATGGCGCATTATCATCCATAAATATCCCATCGTTGTGTGTGTACGTGAAGTCCATGAATGGCTGCAAGTGATCTGCAAGCAGCTGAATATAACCATTTCCAGTCAATGATCGGTTCAGTTGCACCAGAGGGCCGAGTCCATGCCATGTAAAAACAGCCCACACCATTATGCAGCCACCACCAGCTTGAACAGTGCCTTGCTGACAATTTGGGTCCATGGCTTCGTGGGGTCTGCGCCACTCTCGAACTCTACCATCAGCTCGTAACAACTGAAATCGTGACTCATCTGACCACGCCACGGTTTTCCACTGGTCTAGGGACCAGTCGATATGCTCACGAGCCCAGGAGAGTCGCTGCAGGCGATGTCGTGCTGTCAGTAAAGGCACTCGAGTCGGTCTTCTGCTGTCATAGCCCAAGGAAGACAAATTTCGCCGCACAGTCCTATCGGACACGTCCCACATTGATTCCTGCAGTTATTTGACGAAGTGTTGCGTGTCTATTAACATTGACCATTCTACACAGACGTCGGCGGTCTCGGTCGTTAAGTGCAGGTGGTCGCCCACTGCGCTGTCCATGATGGGATGTGATGCCTGAAATTTCATACTCTCGGCACACTCTTGATACTGTGGATCTCGGAATGTTGAATTCACTAACGATATCCGCAATGGAATGACCCATGCGTCTAGCTCCAACTAACATTCCACGTTCAAAGTCTGTTAATTCTCGTCGTGCCGCCATAAATCACGAAAAACCTGTTCACATGAATAACTTGAACACAAATGAAAGCTCTGGAAAACGAACTGCGCATTTATACTTTTTCGCTGCGATACTACTGCCATCTGTATATTTGCATATTGCTATCCCATAACTTTGTCACTTCAGTATATATATATATATATATATATATATATAATATGCATCGGAAAGAAGATATCCAAACGGATGTTTCACTTTTAATACTTTTATTTTATTAATGATAATTTTTTTAGTAAAAATGTTTAAATGGTGCAGTTGAAATTATGTGATATTTTAATAAATATTTAAAAAATACTTGGAGAAGTCCGAGGAAAAAATTCCTTAAGCAAAAGCATGTGTTTATATCCCTTCTACCAATTGCAGTTGATTTCATAAAAAAAGAAGCCACAATATCTAACTGGAAAAGATCGTAGTATTTTCTCCATATAATAACATTACGCTTGAAAATTGTAGGTGGCGTGTATATGGCACCCTTAACGCAAATGCGTCTGTGATAAGAGATTTGCGAAAAACACTTGTTAAGCATAGCATGTAAGAATTAATTGTGCGCATCGACTTCATCGTGGGTCGTGGTTCATCGTGATGACGTCAATTAATCGTCGTTTTTCAAAAATTGATATAGAATAATTGATTTTTCTTAAATTATCGGAGAATTTCTTATCTTATTATTTTCTTAGAAATCGGAAATGTGCCCTGACCTGATTATGACTACAGCCATCTTCGAACTTGAGAGAAGCAATGGGGCATAAGACTTGTGTCAGATAAAGAGATATAAGCTACAAGTGCAAGGGAATCACAGCTGTCTGTAAAAACGTTTTTAATGTAAATGCAATTACGTGAATCAATGAAAACCGATTTGTGATTTTGTAACTGCAGTTATTGCTCCGTTTGAAATTTTGGTTTCAGTCGAGCAATAGTCTATGCAATACAAAGCATTTGCTGTCTTACCAAATCCTCAATTTTGTGCGGGAAAGGGAGGGGGGGGGGGGTAAGACTTTTAATGAAGTGATGCGAGAAAATTTTGAGGAGCGGGAGGCCACTCCCGCTAGTTTTCTCTTGTCATTAATAAAGCTGTAAGTCTGAGCATCCAGTAGAGTGAATTTGACCAAGTCAGAGTTTGACCCTCATAGTCTGAGTTCATGAAACTAGCCTTTCGAGAATGTGAATACCGCAGCCTTCATGGTCTGTTTTCTTGCCAATGGCAGTAAGTAACTACGGAAGCCAATTTACTGACAATGAAACAAGCACAAAGTTACAAGATATTGACCAATGAAACATTATGCTGTTGTTTCATTGCTTAATTTGTTGCAGGCATTAATGGAGAACAAAGCGGAAAATTTTCACATAACTCTATTTGACGGATGTTGTTAGGTACAGGACTCTACTACTCAGAGCCGGCCTTCTCTATGAAGGGGCCCGGATGCAAGAAGCCTTTTGGGGCCCTACTTATCTGTGAAGTTTAAAAAAATCACAAACACATATTATTAATGCTTGTTTATTCAATCAATGATTTTGTTTATGCTAATACATCAATTACTTCAGAAAGATTAAAATTTTTTGCAATTTCTTTTTCGATGCTTAATATAGCGAGTGCGTTTAAGCCTTCTGAACACGTGCTTGACCGAAGATAATTCTTAGCCTTAATTGGCTGACTGAGCGCTCAACACTTGCTTTTGTAACTGGAAACGTAAAAAAAGTTTTAGCACAGTTAATACATTTAGAAATAACTATTATATAATATATAATTATTTATATAAATTATAATTATTTTTTTACATTTTCTGAATTATTACTAGTACCCTGAGGGATATTTCATAGGAGTGGGCAGGGTTATATCTAATAGTGTTAAGCAGTTTATAAAATGAATTATCAAATTGATTGTAAATCTACTTACATTATATGAACAATATTTTGCATGTTTGCACAAGACTGTAATATATGCTATGAACTTCATATATATCCATATCCGCCAATTGTAAATTTAAATTTCTTCCTTAATTCTTTTCATTCCAGTCATAGCCGGCGAAGCAGTAATACAATGCGAATTGCTAGAAATTGATCGTTTAATTTATCTTCATTTTACTTTTTGTTTGAGCAACTTAATATAAACAAACATACATAAATTCATGCATAAAAAATGTTACACTAGATCCAGAAAAAGTATATTGCTGATGATTTAAAAGTCCATTTGAACCCAGCCTCAGCACTTAGAGGTCGCTGCGTTTTGTCTTAACATGTCTGAAAGGGGTTTCTTTATTATTGCCTAATGACGGCGTCAGTCGACTCTCAGCCAGTCACATGGAATCAAGCATGCATACTTTCAGTAAGCGCAAAAGCTATTATTGTCCAGAGCACTATTTTAATTCTTAATCAAGCTGGGGCTTCCTTAGTCGCGGGACCCGGGTGTATAGCACCCGCCGCACCCCTAGATGGCCGGCCCTGCTACTACCATCTGTACACTAATGTGCTGTCTTAATAAAGTATTAGATCACTGTCATTCTATAAAATTAAATTCAAAGAAAAAATATCGTTCAGTTTGGAAATGTACTTTCTTTAAAGATATTTAAACTCATTTGTTAAGGGGTCATTTACATATTTATATTTGAATAAGCATTTTTTTAATTATCAGTCCCAATTTTTTATCTTAAATGTTTCAGCTTAATGAGAAATCCCGAGATAAAAAATTGTTGCCAAATCTTCTCAAAATAACCTTCGGTAGGCGAGAAAAGTCATCAGTATCAATTATTATTATTCAGTTTCACTAAAAGAAGGGTTTGTTATAAAAATATTTTTTATTGAAATTGTTGATTTTTATATAAAAAGTTTATAAATATCTGCATAAAAATATTATGTTAACTAACCTATGTTTTTTATGTAAAAATATTACGTTTTTATTATTATTGATTAATAAGTGCATCAGTGTTTTTGTATAGATGTATGGTTTAAAATTATTTAATAAAGAATGCTATAATTTATGTATGCTTTTTTATATAGGTGTGCGGATGTTGGATGGATCTGTTACTGATAATATTGAAGCAACAGCTCTAAGTCTTAATCCAGACCATATTCACATTTATAGTGCTTCCTGGGGCCCAGAAGATGATGGAAAAACAGTTGATGGTCCTGGAAAGTTAGCAAAAACTGCTTTCATTGAGGGCATCACTAAGGTAATTTTTGTCTCCCACTTGTATTATTATTGTCATTTTATTAAATTATAAGAATTTAGACAATTTTCTTTCTCTATACAGTTAATCTCATTTATCGTAATTTTTCGTTTATTCTCATTTATCGTAAGGAAGAGCATTTGGTATTTATTAATTTTTATTGAAATTAACAATATCTGTGCAAATGGGATGTATTAAGGCACAGTGGGCGTTAAATTTTTTCATAATTCTTTACCTACTTATTCAGACTTTTGTGTATCTATGTTATAATTAAAACTACATGTAAAATTTTTGTATGGAAAAATGAGTTATTAAAAAAATGAAAATGTTAAAATTAACTAGATTTCAAAACATTGTGCAAGGTGGCAGTTTTTACTAACTCCATATTTCACTTGATTTTAAATATTTTAATATCTTTTATAAGATAGTTTATCAAATATGGGCAAATAATGTACTTATTGATGAATTTTATGAAAATTTTGTGATTTCCTTCAAGAAGAAATTTCAATTCTTCTTTCATGCAATTATTTTTTAATATGAGATTCTTATATTGCATATAAGAAGAATATCTTAGGAAAATTTGGGAGTAATTGAATGAAAGTTGTACTGCCTGGGACATTTTGAATTTCGGCATCCTAGAATTTTTCGTTCAATCCTTGGGGGAGGGAATGGCTTTTTCTGTAACTCAGTGCTTTGGGGGAAAAAAAACAATTGATTTAAACATGGATTTAATATATTAGATCCCTAATACAGTGATGCCTCACTTTTACGAATATAAAAGTATAGGAAGATAAGATTGTTAAGATAAATGGATATGGAGTGCTATAATGGATATAATACATAGGGAGAATTTTGCCTGGGAATGAGAAGTTATTTTATAACTGAATATTTCATATAAGTAAGGTTCCAGTATAAAACACAAATCTAATAATATTATAATAAAACACAATTAAATAACAATAAATTAGGCTTATATTTTACTGTAGTATTTAATGATTTTAAGATAAAAGTGTTTTCCATAAATTCTAGGCTCTAAAATCCTCAGATTAACACAAACCATCCATAAATGTTTGTTTCAGAAATTGTAAAACCACCAGCACTATATCTTGTATCATTTTTTTAATACAGTACATTCTTTTTTGGGTGAATTTTGACGTTTATCTCATTTTTTCAGGAATTCTTAAAAAAAAAAAAAAAAAAAAAACTTTTATTTGGACTTTAATCGACTTCTGTTTTTAAAACCTGCATGTCCTAATAATTATGTTTTTACTATGGCATCTGTACCTGCTGCCTCTAGCCCCTTTTTATAAAAAAATCATCTCTTTCAGACTATCATGATGCAGTTGTACTATCTTTCATTTTTCATAAAATCCATATTGCAATTTGTTTATTTGTAGTGTTAATTATCAAGCAAATATACATATGACAATTGTGAACTTGAAGAAAACTTATGCAAACAATAACTATCTCTTTTATTTTAAAGAATTGGATACTTATTTAGAAACCGAAAAAAATGTGCTAAAATCTAACTTTATTTCATGTGTAAGTTTTGTGCATGATTGTTGTAATCTTCAACTATTAAAGGCATTTTCGTTAACAATACTCAGGAAAGTTTAGCAATGTCAAGGAGAAATCGTTTGTTTGATTTATTAAAGTGTAGCGGTCGGTTGGGCTGGTGGATGGAAATAAAGTTGTTATAAGCTGATGCTGCTGGTCGTCTCAATGTGTCTTGTAGTGTGGTCAAACGACTATGGGATCAGTTTCAATCCCAGGATTCTGTGTGTAGAAGACGTACATTCAAGTCAACCACTAGTTGCAACTCCTGCTGGAGAGCGTTGTTTAGCTTATTCGGCCTGTAGGAGGAGAAACATACTGTGTCTCAGCTCATGGCTGATCATTTTGTGCCAGTATGGACTTCTTCTTCTTGCATACAGCCGACCACCCCGCCACCAATGAACGTAGTAGTATCGACAGTGCCAACATGGACTATTCGCTATTTCAATGCGAAAAGGCCTTCAATTACAGGTCTGTATACAAGACGGCCACTTGTGTATTTTCCTTTAATGGAAGCTCCTAACTCCAGGTGTCATCTTAAACAGAGTTTTCAGAAAATATTCGTCAGGAAATGGCAAATGCTTTGGGATAGTGGAAATACTAGTCTTTCTTATTATCAAATCATCGAAACAGTAAAATTGCAACCACTCTTCTGATTCGTGAAGAAATCCTGTTTGTCACAGGACATGGTCCATTCCTTTCTTTTCTTCGCCGTTTCCATTTATCAAAAGACGACTATTGCTCTTGTGGAGAAGTTGGCGATCTCATCCGCTTTGTGACATTCTGCCCTTTTCTCTTTCATGGCATCTCACAAAACTCTCTTCTTTGCTTGAATGTCTTTGGTATAAAAGAGCCCTTTATCTAACAATTCATCTACCAAAAATAAAAGAATCGTAAGTATGATTAGATTCCTAATTGGTCATGGAGTTATTATGATCGATTAGGAATCATAGAGTTACAGTTAGATTAACGTTATCAATTCTTTAGGGTTTCATTTGATACACCCCACATCTTATTCATATTTAATCTTTTAACGTCCTCAAGTACTATCTTTTATAATTCTTTCATATTTTCACTCATACTGTACATTATCATGTTCATTCATCCAGTTTCATTGTATTCCAGGTATTCTTCATTCTAGTTTTTATCATTTCTTGTTATGCTATGTTTTCTTATTTTTTCGTTTGTTTGTTTCTTTCAAATTAATTGCTGTTTATTTTTTATAAATAATGTCTGCCTACATCTATACCAAATCGGAAAGAGGAGCCCTAGAAATGGAGGTGTGGTGTGGTATTAAATGTGTTTCTTTCCTTGGTCAGGAACAGAAATCCCTGTTTACGTTGGACAAGAGAACCCCTCTCTTGGACCAGTCTTCACTCACGAATCCTGATTCTTACGAGAAAATGATTCAGGTCGTCCAATGATCTGGAGAGATCAACGCACCAGATATAACCAATCCAGCATCATTGAAAGCAAAGACGGTTGAAGAATGGTTTGATTAGCGACCTCTCGGTGTTCATACTGATCTGCACGTGTTCCGATGGCGAACTTTAAAACGGTTATAATATCGGGACAAGATCCCCAATTCATATATCCACCCATATGTTGCTGTTGGTAATCATTTTCTTCTGATGTACGACAGGGCAAGACCGCACCGAGCTCGGGTTATTAAGGACTATTGTGAGATCGGATCATTATCAAATGAATGAAATGGTCATCACTATCTCGAGATTTAAATCCGACTGAGCATCTTTGGGACTTTAGAGACTGGTTGCTGCTTTAAGTCCCCTTCCTAGATTGTTTTATGAGTTGGAAGAAGAATTATCTGCGTCTGATTTTCGCTTCCCGTTTCGCTGTTGAAAAATGAACGCCGCCAATGCATTGCATCTAGGAGTGAACAGATTCCTTATTATAACCCAATCTTATAGTGTTTCCGCAATATTTTCCCACATAACTGTGATGCTCTGTTTTTCCTAATAGGGTTCTGTGCCAATAGTTTTTTTTGTAAGTCATGTTTATGTTTAACTTAAGAAACTTCTTTTGTTGCATTCATTAAATAATTAGTTTGTTTGATAATTTAGTTTGTAATCTGCTTAGCACACCTTTCATCTAAATCTTCTGTTACTGTGTTCATTCATTCTCAAATTAGATTCAAAAGACAGGTTGTACTTTAACTTAATGGCCAGTGAGTAGATCCAATCTCATACGCAATTAAAACTCTTCATTGCCATACTAAACTTCGTAAAAATTATTTAAAATAAAATTAGTAAAGCTTTATTGAAAGAAAAAAAAAGATTCTAAATTTTTAAGTACTTGACTTCTCTATTTCCATGACAGCAAACTGATATGGATACAAAAAGTGAAATCATCTCATAGCGAAAATAATTCATAAAATGAAAATTTTCTATGTATATGATAGAGCTTTTAATATAGTATGTAAATAAATGAAATGTTAGTCAATTTTTCACATTTTCAGTGTCTACAATAGCTGTTTTTTGTGTGTGCAAAAGTGGAGTTGATTAGCAAAGAAATAGTAAGAAAGGTAATTTAGAGGGGCGGGAATTCTCTCTTTAACTAATGTTGACATGATTTATATAATTTTTAATTTACAGTTAATTTCAAGAATTTTTAAAAGAAATTCACGAAAGAAAAATTATGTTTCCAAATTTAATACTTATTACTTATTAAGAAGTATTTAGAATTACTTGCTGATCACAATTTTCCGGAAAATTCTTGTTCTAAATTTATTTTATGTATTCTTTTATTTTGTGTGTGCATGTACCACTTTTTCTTATTAAATCCAAGTAGTTAACATATGCTGTGATGCTACTTTAAAAAAAATTAAATTTTGTGTACAAATTATTTATAATATAACTATTTTTCCCTTAGTATTTCTTGAATTAACAACTATATTATGGCGTAGTTTTAAAAATTGTTTTGTTTGAAAGAGATTTAGCTATTTATTTTCAGGATGAGCCATGGTCTAGACTAATATGCTGAAAAATTTCAAGTTGATGTGCCATCAGAAAATTAATTTTGCCATTTAATCAAACACAATAGATTATGATATTTCTTGGTTTAGAGAATTGATCACATTGTGTTTCTTTTCAATTTTTTAGCCTTACAACTTTTATATAATTAACTTTTATAAGAAAGAAATTTATGTTTAAATCGAATATAATAATTTAAATCTGGAACTAACGAATATTTCAAAGGATGAAGTGGCATTATCTGATATCATTGTCTTCATTCTTCTTATATACATCTGTTTCTCTTAAATTCCCCAACTATCAAATTGAAGAGAATTATAGAAGCACTTCTTTGAAATGTAACTCTTTCTTGAGGGGACCATAATTCACATGAGTAGAGTCCATCTCAGTCCACACAATTCTTTCAGTGCTTTTATTAATTACGAAAAATTCTATATTTGTATCAAAAGTTTTTGCACTTTTATCTCCATTTCACATATCTGTGTTCTTGGATTTTTGCTTACTCTCTAATGTTAACCCTGATATATAGATTTTAATTTATAACATTTTACTGTTCTGGTTATTGAGATGTGCTAATTTTCCTTTAAAAATTTGTAAGTGTACAGTTCACTGTTTTATGATTTGCATTAGTTCTATCTTTAAATGCAATTTTTAAAATAAAATATTTTACTTTTCATTATGTGATTGGAGTTTTCTTTCAAATAATTTATTGATAATAATCATAAAATTATGATCTTTCATTTCAAATGTTCTTAAATGTACATTGCAGAAATTTATTTTTCATTTAATACAGGGGCGAGGTGGCCTTGGATCTATATTTGTGTGGGCATCAGGAAATGGAGGAAGACATAATGACAACTGCAATTGTGATGGGTACACAAATTCAATTTATACAATATCTATAAGCAGTGCTACTCAGAGTGGATTAATGCCATGGTATTTAGAGCAGTGCTCATCAACTTTAGCGACAACCTATAGCAGTGGTACATCCAACAGAGATCAGAATATTGTAAGTTCCATTTTGTTCTTAATCGCATTACATATTTTTTAAGACAAATTGGATCAAAGCTTTCATATAATTTATCTTAAAAATACATAGATTTTTTCCCGCAGATTGCTTGGTTATTTATTTTTAGTAATGAAATTAATCTCATTAAAAGTTTTTCTAAAAATTCATTATAAAACAAAACTTTTGATTATTTAACTATTTATTTATTACTATTTATTTAACTATTTATTTCAAAACTATTTATTTATTAAAAATATCGTATTTGTAAAAAGAACGAATATAAAAGTAATTGAATTATAAACGAAATACAATTTAATTAATCGAATACAAACTTTGTCCATGCATTTGACTTATAAAACAGTCGGCCAACTGAAAAACAAGATTAGACTAATAAAGGATGTTTAGAATGAATTTAAAAACATGAAATTAATAATCAGTCGATACTGAATTATTAATGCATGAATTTTATAATTGAGCAAAAGTACAAAGTTATGTTACATTAAAATTACATTACACTAAAATTAAAAGTAATGTTACATTACCTTTAGGCTACGGCAACCCAAACTCGAAAAAGTTCCTTTAAATACGGCGTTTAGGGTTAGAAACTAAAAGATGCTTTCCCCTTTTTTTTAAGGGTGTTGTTAAAGATAACCTCTTCAATTTCAACCACAAGTAGATGGGTCATCTGTCCCTTCCTTAGTAAGCGGGTTGCTTTTTTTTATGGTTTCGTCTCTGCCGAACCCTAGAGAAGGCTTTAAATTCGCAGTTTATTTTCTCCTGAAAATTATTTCATCAGTTCTGTAGGAATAAGTATTGAATTAAATATTATGACAGTAAATAAATTGCAAATACGATGGCCGCTGAATAGTTTAGTACATTGAACAAAAAATTTTCAATTCTCCTTAAAATTAAATCAATTTCCCAAGCATTACTGAAGTTGCGAATTTAACTGACATTGCTTGAACACAGCATTGCGAATTTTATTTTTATAATTTTAACTCATCAATTTTAATTGTATAATATATATATAATATTAAAGATCTTAATTGTTTATATTTTTTTGAAAGTATTCTCATATCTTCGTGCTTTAAATGTTTTTTTATAATTATATATTTCTCCCATAGTAATCGAATATAATTTATTCCCCGACATAGTTCGAACCGTTTGTAATGTAAATTGCTTGTAACGTTTTTCCATTATATTGCCGATGCTTTACATTTTTAACATTTAAATTGAAAACATTTTTTGCTGAGAATTTCAATTTCTGATTGCAGAGTAGTATTTTTTAAAAATATGCTCAGTTTTGTAGACATTCAGTAGCTGAATTATAGAAACATTTTTTTTCTGTTTTACTGATAAGTAAGTAATCAGCAGATTTAAGACAATCAATATAACCAACAATAAAATAAGATTTGAAATGGTTTACTTACAATTCGATACATAAGATATGATTCATAAATTAAAAATTTTATAAATTAAATTAAATTATTAAGTTATGTTGTTTCATATTAAATTAAAAAGCTTTTAACTTTGTTTTTGAAGGTCTTTTTTCTGTATAACTTTCTCGATTATCGGCATTCATTATTCAATACTAGTATCTTTACTAAAAAGGCTTTAGATTATCTCTGAGAAATACTTAGAATTAAATCTAGAATTCCTGACTTTTTAATGCAGTTTTGTTTGATTTCAAAGCAAATATTTCCAGAATAATTTGAGTGTCCAATTATTTTTCAGTGGACTGAAATAAAGATATAAGATTTTAATATTTCTTTTCTGTTACTTGAACGCATAGAGAAACTAATTATTATTTTGATAGTTTTTATGAATCTCCTTCAATATTTTAAAACTTTCTAACGTTTACAGAATTATGAAATATCAAATCAATCGTTTTCATAAATAATTACAAATAATGATGAAACCAAAAGTTTAATTAAACATCATAACCGAAATATATATCTAGTAGAAATATATAGAGTTCAAGTATGAAAATTTAAAAGTGAAAAAAAAATGTTGGTAGCATTTTGTCTTGGGCACCAATTACCTTCATTACACCATTGCATGATACGAAACATCAAATAATTCTTGGCTCAAATATTTATCATTCGATTAGATCGACTGAACTATAAACATATAGTAATATAAAGTTGTAAATTTTTTGCATAAAATTTTTTAGTTGTTAAGCATTGTTTTGTTTAGTGACAAAGGAAGTCTTTCTAAACAATTCTTATTTGAAAGCAAATATTTTATTTCATTTTTATCAGTTAAAAGGAAGTATTGTTTTATTTCCTAAAACATAATTTTGGTTGTAATTGCAGTAAATAATTCATTTAATTTTTAGGGCTGAAAAGAAGTTGCGTTGATTTTCTAAACTTTTTTTTTTAAATCAAAATATATTGTTAAAAAATATTTTTCTCTAAGGGGTGTCTTCAGTTTCTTCGTTTCATTTTTATTTTGAAGGAATGAATGATTTTTAAATGAACGAATGGAGGAAAAGAACAAAGTTTCCAATCGAGTACTAGTCACAAATGAAATTACGCTATCTCATTCTATACCTCCTAGGAAGATTAAAAAGGGATGTCGCTAAAACACTTGTCAAAAGATTCATTGTCGCCAACAGTGATTCCCGACTCTAAGGTGCACAACACAATACGGAGGAAGTTTTATCAGGTAATTACGGCTCAGCTGGAAGGCTGAAGTGGGGAAAGGAAATCCAAACTCGTTGCTGGTCGAACAGTTGTACCGAACCATCCGGAAAGGTAAAAAAAATCCTGGTACAACTGTTACACCAGTCGTGAGCTAGAGGTTAATGCATAAAAGTCCCAAGGCCTCCTAAGTTTTGGGATCATGATCAATTGTACACCTGATAATTTTGTTTTGACCACTGCCTGAATTTAACACTTTTATTTTAGTGAACGAGTTTATCCGAATAATTTTAACAAAATTCATTTACATACAGATTATTCCATAAAATTTAAACGAATTTAAAATTAGTTGAATATATTTTTCAGTTGTTAAAATGTTTTTGTAAATGACTGGAACCAGAGATTCTTCCTTTTCAGTTTCAAACTATGTACAAATAAACTTTCTTTGGAATTGTGTTGCACAAAAAAAAAAAAAAAAAAAAAAAAAAAAAAAAAAAAAAATTCTAAGAATGCTTTTTTTTGGTTCTAATTCTTCTGTCCTCAGTAAGCAAGCGTTCTTCCGTACAAAGTATCTATTAAAAAGAATACGAATATCTATCATAGGGCTTTGAATCATCTTTAAAATGTTACACGCCGTCATAGCTTCATAAGTTGTGGCAAGGGTGCATTCTCGTAGATCCTTCGGGTTACTCTTACACACATTGGAAGATAACACTTTAACTTTAAATCGTTTTTTTTTTCCCGTGTTAAAAAGTTTCGATAAAATATTGCAAATGTGACCAAGCATGAATCGTCTCCAGTTTAATTTATCTTCATAAAAATTTTATTAAAAATATGTGAGATAAAAAAAAAACTAAAGTAGTTATTTCATGAGATTTCATAATCATATGGCATACTGCAAGTATCCTTAGCCAGTGCAGATTTATGGCACAACATCCTTGACTTTGTTTACAATTTGAATAATAGTTTTGAGTGGGAAAAAATGTTATTTTTTTCAGATTTTAACTAATAACTTGGAAACTTGTATATTTTCTGCTGAATAATCTTTTGTTAAAATGTTCAGGGAAAAGGAAAAGAATTTCTAGCCCTAATCTGAAATCAGGCCATGGGGCGGGAAAGCTTACAGTTTCAAACCTGAATCTATGAAATATCAATCGTGTATATGGGCCTGGCGCCCCTTAAATTTGACGTCCCGTGCCGAACTTGCTCCTTTGTGTGTAATTCAGATGTCATCATCTGATCGGAGCTTAGAGTTACAAAATCGTCTCAAAATAGTCTGTCTTGTTTCCGAACGTCACGGTGATGTAACTTACTAAACTCGAATTTCTTAAATCTATTTCAAATTGAAGTATACTCTTTTAGCCATAATCCTAATAATTCTAACTTAACATTTGCTATGAATAGATATTAGATAATTTGTTGAAATAAAATTTGACATGCTAAAAATTTAAATTGATCTGATTAAATGTATTATTGATTAAAATATATATTTTAAAATTTTTAACACTCAAATTGCCCCAGTCTGTCCGATTTGATGTAAGGCCCATATTGAGCCAGTGGAGAAATCAAGGACAAAAACATATTCCATATATGTATTTTCCAAAATAAGAGCGCCGAGTTTGATTACATAAAATGGCCAAAACTATAATTATAAGCAGTTCCCTTAAAGTTAAAAAATGTAAAATTCTCTAAGCAGTGATTTAGAAGTGTATAACAACAGCCACAAATTTAAAGCTAAAACGTTATATCGTTGAAACATGAAACACATAATAAGTAATAAGTGATTTAAAAAAATATTTACAACTTTTGTATTGAAAGTTCCTCGAAGGCGATTTTAGGCATAATACGAAACGATCGCATAAACTGAAAACATCGGGAACAGTACAAGAATTAATTAAAATATCAGTTAGTAGCTGTTTTACACAAAGGCATTAGAGACTTTTTTTTTCTCTCAAGAACTCATGGAATTCAAAACTTATTCGACGTACTTTATTCCTTAAAATTTATTCGTACAAATTTATTAGAAATATTTGGTCGATGATGATTTTAAGACATTGAATATTGTTAAAGGCCTTCAAAACAATTTTGTCGGTCGATTTACTAGAATGTGGGGAAAAAAACCGTGAATGATTTCATCATAAACAGTGAATCATCTTAAAAAGAGAGGCCACAAAGCTAAATTGAAATTCTTAATGTGAAGTTAAAATACCGAAAGAAATTTTGAAGCAGGAAATAATTATTTCAATCAACTAAAACATTTTTTATAGCTGTCAATAGAGGAAGTTTGCTCAATGCTCAGTAAATAAATTTAAAAATACGCATGTCTTAAAGTGAAAATTCAGAGAGTTCGAAACTGCATTGCTTAACAGCACAAAATTATCTACAATATTGATATTATTTATCCGTGATATTGTAAAGCATTCAGGATGCCGCACAGTAATAATATGAAGATGTACAGTATCCTGTATTGCAAAGAAATAAGGTGTAAATCTAGACAAAATTCAAGACTTTGTCCTATCGAGTTTGTCTTCGGAAAGTTCTTTGATTTAATATTCTAGTAGATATTTTCAAGTAAGCATTACTTGGCCAGTTTTATAGGTATAGATATGCAGTTTTATATAATATGCTATTGCACCAGAGTGACAGATTTTCTGGTGCACCAAATTTGTCTAGTTAGATCATGTAAAAATTTAAAAGTGACTGTTTGAAAGTTATTTACAGACCTAATAACATAAATAATTTTCCTACTTATTTTGAAGGCTTTTACAATTTACAATATCTACTTATCGTCTAGAGCATAGGTTCCCAACAAGGGGAAAAACTATCCCCAACACTATACTCAATATTTATAAATGACATACCACAAAATTTGAACACTAAACTCTGTATTTTCGCAGATGACACCGCGTTACTGACCAAAAACAGAAACATGAAATACATTACACACGCCCTCAACAAACACATTAAAGACCACGAAAGCTGGTTCAACGAGTGGAAAATAGCCATAAACGCATCCAAAACTGAAGCAGTATTATTCACAAAGAGGAATCAAAGACCTAAAACAAATATCATTTTAAACAATACCAAAATCCCCTGGTCTCAGGAAGCAAAATACCTAGGAATAATTATGGGTAAAAACTTAACCTGGAAAGCCCACATTAACTATATTAAAAATAAAATCCGAGATAATTCAGTAAACTTTACCCCCTAATTGCTCGGAATTCAGAAATGTGCAGGGAAAATAAAGTGCTTGTTTATACTGCAATGCTAAGACCTGTCCTAACATATACCTCCCCAGTATGGGCATATGCCGCAAAAACAAATTTTAACATCATCGACAGGTGCCAAAACATCATTCTAAGACAAATCACTAAAGCGAGATGGTTCATGAAAAATGAACACATCAGGCATGCATTAAACATCACATCAATTAAAGAATTCATTAAAAAATAGCAACAAAAATTTTCACAGACCTAAAAAATATTGATAATCCAGCCATTAAAGAAATAAAATCTACACCCTCACCCCCAACACTAGAAGACCCAGACAAATCCTTATCTAACTTAAAACAACTCCATAACCACGTGTAACTCAAAACTCTCTCATATCCTAAATTAATAATCTAAATTAAATCATTCAATCCAAATTTAATCCGAAAATCTAACTCCATTACCTCATGATCCATCTCGTCTCTACCATTGGTCAATTCACTACCCCATCCTCCACGCACCCACTCTATAGCAAGCGGAAAGATTTTCCTTTCCCATCGCACCCAGAACCCAAGCTTCTGATTGGTCAGCCAGCTTACCTCCATGAATCCAGCAAATACCGATGCTCTTAACCACCCAACTTCATTCCCAGACCTGCCTCACTCCAGAGCAAACGAAGTCACCATGCTCCCAAATTCTTGCCGACCGGGGATGGCGCCCCAAATCTATTCCTGGTGTCCTTGTGTGTGTTCCCAACGTGGGCGTTTGAGGCTTTCAAGGGGGCGGGGAAAGACCTAGAGAAAATTAGGAGCCGTTGATATGGCACGAAGGGGCGTTAGAGGATTAACCAAATATAGTGTACAATAGCTTCCAAGAGCGATTCCAGGGCATTTTAAGCATGGACAGACTAGACTGGGTTTGGATCATTTTCCCAATGTCAACACAGCAGGGTCACCTCAGGAAGAACTAATAGAAATGACGACAAATGAGGATCTAAAAATTAAATTGAAGAAGGGCTACCAAGAAGTTTGGTTGCAGAAGTGTATTTCGCAACTGCATTCGGGTTATGGTCGATTGTTCAACGATTTGTGATAGCATTCCCTTCTGCATATTTAGCAGAACGTGGATTTAGTGCTAAGGCAAAATTTGTAACGAAAAAGAGAAATCGGCTGCACATTACTGAACGCGGCGACATACGATTGTTTTTAAGTGAAATTATTAAGTTTATTATTAAGTGATTATTATTAAATGAAATTAACAAGTTCCTTAAAATGCATCAAATTCAGCTTTCTCATTAGTTAAGAAATTTGATGTCTTTAAATTTTAATAAAAATACTTTTTAATATAATTAAGTAATTGCGTTTTGATGGGTCTTTGAAACTGTCAATTTATTTATTTAGAAAGCAATAGTTTATTATGAATTAATTCATATCAACAAAATCCCTGCCTGTCCTTATGATAGGTACGCTAAAATTTTTATTCCTCTTTTTTTTAAATAAAGAAGGAATTTAGTAGCGTTTAAATTCCAACAATATTCTATCGATTAGAATTATTTTTAATTCTTGTTTTCATCATGCATTATGTACGCTCTAATTTATCTGGAGTGGGAGGGTGGTGGTATTGAAATGTTCATTAGAAAAGGGAGCGTCAGTTCAAAAAAGGTTGCTAACCTCTGGTCTAGAGGTTAAAAAAAGAAACTAATGGATATTTTAAATCTTTTTTTATTTTATCATCCTGCATGTGTTATGACATGCGAACTTATTCTGTGAAAAGAATTGTGAAGATGTAGTAAAAATATTGTGTATCGAAAAAAAAAAAAACTGATATAATAGTCATAATAATTGTGTAATCATTTTCATTTGCTTGAAAGTTCAATAAATTTTCCTAAAAAATTTGAGCAAAACAAAGGTTTTTAATGAATAAAAGAATTGTTTCATTCGGTAAATGAACTAATTTTTCGAATAGTTTGATTAATGATTTCACTTCTTACTTAATATCAGCCGAATTTAGTTCATATTTGAAATTATTTCTATTCACAATGCATTTATATATAAAAGAAAAAATTTACATTTTTGAATCTAATTTGTTGCTGATGTTGTTTATGCAATTTTCTTAAGGTCACTGTTGATGTCGATTATTCGTATTTCACCGAACTTCAAAGTGGTCAAAAACCAGATGCTTCAAAACTTTGTACTAAAAGTCATACTGGAACTTCAGCATCTGCCCCAATTGCTGCAGCAATTTGCGCACTTGCATTAGAAGCTAAGTAAGGGTTTGAAATTAATATATATGTTTGCTGAAAAGTATTCTTTGCATTCTCTTTTTTTAAAGTATTACAAATTAACATGATTATGTATATTTTTCTGGCCTATTTAGATAATTTTAGACTTAGAACGTTTTTATTTTAGTAGAATAGAATAGAAAACATTCAGTTTATTATTATTATTTTACATGAAAAGTTGAGGATATTTCCATGCAGCTTAGTGTTTCGAGTTTTGCTGAAGTATTCATATTTCTTAATTTTTCATGGCTACTTATTAATTACTGGTAATAAAGTATCGATTTCCATGTCTGTAATAAAAATTCAATATAAGGAAAAAAGCCTCTAATCAGACCATGAATTGGCACTTTGTCTGATCTGTTACTAAGTACTACATTTCCTTTTAAATTTGTTTATTTAATTTTTCAGTTGAGAATTTAGAATACAAATTAATGGAGAAAAAAGAAAAATTAAAATTCCTTGCTTAAGTAGATCCTTCTTTCAAATTTATATATTTGTTTATAATACTTATGTGAAATCAAATTAATTGGATTCTTGCTGGCCTAAATAAAAATTGAGCTGCTAAGCTATTTTAAATGTTTATTGCATCATAATTTTATTTTACTGTTTGAAGTAAAATAATAATAATAATAAATGTTATTTTTATTATTATTTTTTTTCAGCGTTTCCATGCTGTTCAAAAATTTTGTTGCAAATTTTTGTCAGTACTCAGGAATATTTGAAATATTTCTTCAATTTACAGCATTACAATTTCTCATATACCTCCTCATCCATAATTTTTTTTTTTAATACAGATGTTACTTTTTGACAATCTAGACTAGTTAACTATCTGAGCTGATGCAATTTCAACGTTTTGAATAGAAAAGAAATTATTATATCTATTGAAAAAGTAACACTCTTATACTGGTGGATGAATATAAAATTATGTTTAAAATTATAATCAGAAATGGGGTAAATGAGAAAAAAGTCTTTTCTCATTTACCCCATTAGTAAGGATGATAGATAATTAAAATATTCTTATGACATTTATTTTATTTGATCTGTTTAAGAATAAAAGTAGTTGAAGTGAAATTTGCTGTGCATTGCGCTGATATTTAGATTATAAAGACAGGGCAATGATACATGAAAATTCATTTTTATACGACTTTTTTAGAGTTAAATTACTCTTCGATTTAAACAAAATGTACCTTGAATTTTGGCATCAAATCTCTCATGTATTTTTGATTCCTTGACCTTTTCTTCATCTAGGACTCCCCTTCTTTAGATGGGTATGAGTGTCTAAATCCCTAGGTTCCCTTCTCTCTTTGAGTTTATTCTCTTCTACACTTTATGCTGTGTACTGTTTTCCATTCTGCAGTTGCAAGCAAGGAAGCTCTCTGAAAAGCTGTTGCCACTCTATTTGCTTCTCTTGGCTTGGCAACGATCTTCTCCCCCCACACACATTCATGTTGGTCATGCTTGGTGTCTCAGTAGATGGATGGTGCTCCGTGGTATCATTTGGTTGGTAATATCTACCAAAGTGGTTAGTCTGCTAGGGATTATACAAAAGTGTCACTATCTTGGAATTGGAATTAAGGATAGTTGTTTATTTTGTGCTTAGATATAATGATTTGCGTCAAATTCATAAATCTGTTATATACATTGATTACATGAATCTTTTGGAATCTTGTAAATGGCTTCTCTACTGGCAATCCATTTATTAAAAAAGTCTGCAACTTCTATCGACATACACTTTTTTACACTTTAATGGAATTTCCATATCCAATATTCAAGGGCATTTTTAAACCTTATTATTACAGGAAATGAATTGGCAGACAAATCTACAGAAATCAGCTTCCGAATTCATATTCTAGATCCATTGCTTATTCTGCATGCGCTCTGCCATTAATCAGTGTTGCATTAATAATGGCAAGAAAAAGGGAACATGAAACATAAATGAATAACACATGCTGTGGCATCAATCTGATTCTTTCGTGGTGGGTTTCTGAACAGAAAAGAAGTTGTGATGTCATTTTAACACGGCTTCATATGAAAACTCGTGATTTACATATGTATATCTACTTTCTCAGCCTTTTTCGACTTGTAACTGTTTTGAAGACACGCTGAATTTCCTATACTAATAGCTTGTAAAGCCTTCGAGAGACATTGGTTCTTTCTCCCAAGCAGTTTTCACTGGCCTTTTTTTTATTGTAAATAAATTCACATTATCATCTCTTAATGTATTTAAAAGACATTAGTCATTTTTATATATTTTTTTTAATGTACTAGATTTTTTTATTTCTTGTCTTAACATTTTTGTTGATTTTTTCTTATTGTTGCTTTTACTCGGTTTTAATTAACATATCTAACTCTAATACACTCTTAATTTTATGGACAGGTTTATCCATTTCAGAATCTTTATTCAAAAAAATAAAAAAAATTATGTATTTTTCATTAGGTGGTTATTCTAAATATGTAATGTACATTCTTGAAATGTATATATATATGTATATAAATATATATTGAAACAATACAAAAGGGAATGAAAAAATCATTTAGTTACTTATTTTATTTTAATAATTTATTCCTTTTTTTAAAATTAGTCCTCGACTTACATGGAGAGACATGCAATATTTGATTGTGATGACATCACGTTATGAACCCTTAGCAAAAGAAACTGGTTGGATAACAAACGGTATTGGCAGAAGAGGTGAATAAAAGCTTGTTACATAGTTTTAAAATAGGTTTTTTATAGATTATTAAACCTGGAAGATTCTATGTAGTTTGAAAATTTAGCCAAAAAGAACAGGTTAAGATTTTGAAGTTGTATTGCAACATTTTCCGTTTGTTTATTCAAAATGAATGCGGTAATATATTGACAGATTGATAATAGATGCTTTTTATTTCATGTTAATACCCTATTTTTCTGAAATTCTTCTTAATGAAATATTTAAATTTTTCTTATAAAATTAAATTTGTTTTAAAAAAAATTTTCTGTTAAAAGAAGAACTAATAATAATTTAAGTAGTCAAATCTCTGTTATAAGAAACTGCTAAGTATAATGACTAGTAAATATTGTGATGCTTGGGTTTTTTCCCTCTCCCCTTTTGTTTTTAAAGATGAATGATTGTAATTAATCAAACAAAACCCTTTGTTGGCTGAAAAATGTTATAATTTATACTTTTAGTTAGTACGAAATTTGGTTATGGTTTAATGGATGCTGCTGCTATGGTTAAATTAGCCCGCTCCAAGGAGTGGAAGACACAACCTGAACAACATATTTGTACCACACCACCTGATAATGTTGAAAGGTATGTATGTATATATTTATAACATATTTTTTATAATTTTTTTTAACTTGATATAGCAAAGAACTGAATTATTTTCATTTAGATTAAACAAATAAAATAGCTGGTTTGTCTTTATCAAATTTATGAAAAAGATAAGAAGTTGGTAGTTGTATCTGAATTATTTTTCACTAAGGCTTATTTGAAGTCTTATTTTATTTAATTTAATTCAATTAAAGCTAACATTTTTCCTTTTTATAAAATTTGTTTATTCCAACAAATTGGATAGAGCGCAACATTTACACAAAAACTGTTACTTTCAAATTTCATTTTATATTATTGCACCTAAAGTAAATAATACACCATAAATATATAGTTATTTTATGAATAAGAATAAGCTAATAATAAATTAGAGTATGTTAATTATTATAGGATTGCAACACCCAACTTTTATAAGTGCATAAATTTAATCACCAATTTACCTTATTTTATGTAATTCTTAATTATCTACAACTAATGAAAGTTCTTAATGATCATTGAAATTCCTTGGAAACTCCTTGAATTTTATAAGGTTTTAATCAATATCCCCCCAAAAATATTAGACATTTCATTCAGCTCTTGTTGAGTATTTAAAAAGTAAGTGAAACTATATCCATTATTTTTTAGAGAGGGAAGAGAAAATTAGTGTGTTACTTCTTTTTCTGTAAGAATACCACTGTGAAAAAAGAATATTGTCATGATAATACTATCAAACATCAATCTTTTTTGCAGTGTGAAATTTGTAAAGGTGAAGCCAACAGGATTATTACTGCTACTGCCAAATATTCTGCAACAGACTTTGCAGCTGGTGATAAGATCAATCACAATGCAAAACTAAAATTCCTTTGGAATCTGCGGGAATTTATTTTTGATGAACAGTCCAATAATAAATTAGAAGCCTCCCTTCTTACTAAATGATAAAATACAAAAGTAGCACGAAGTTGTAATCTATGTGTTGTCAACATTTCATTGAAATTTGGCGGAACAGTATCCACTGAATAGTAGACCTCTTTTTATCTATTTGTGCTAAGATTCTTTGACGAGAAGGACATTTTAATGGAAATTTTATCTAAAAAATTACTTTAAAAAAGTGAATGAGAAATTTTCCAAAAATATTTTGTAGTATATGAAGTATCTAGAGAATGCAGCTGCTGTTGCATGAACAAATAAAGTGTGAAACAGTATGATGTTACTTATTGAGAATGTTGAAAACGGTTAGTTTTGTAACCACAATCTGAATCGTATAAACTTGTTGCAATGCGTAGGAAAGATTCGACTCCAATTGGTCAAAAATAAGTTGGAAGATTCTTATAAGATTACATTCATTATTAATTTATTTAAAAAAAGGAATTTAATCCCAGCCTTACTGTAATGATATTTATGAAATTAGGTATTGGTTGTTTGAATTAGCTTCTAGTAGTAGTGATCGTTAATGGTGAGAGTTGCTGGCACTGTGATTTTGAAACTTGCAACAAATACCCCTAGTGCTCTTCACTTAAACATCTGTAAGTAGTAAGCAAGGAACGAACTAAACATTTAAACATTAGTAAAAAATATTTAATTTAAATTAATACATTTTATTTAAAATATGTAACTATATAGTCCTTGAATATTCTTTTAAAATATTCTTCTGAACAACTCATCAGTAAAGGGAAAATGTTACAGAGCACTCTACATTTAATTGAAGATAATTCGTTCAAAACTGCTTTTTGCTGAAAATCAAATCACCTTTTTCACAATCAGGTTTTTTAATTTTTTTTTTTATTGTGGCTTTGAACGGATGAGCAACATTCTATTCTGGGCAGGTCTAGTTCTGTATTTGTCCACTTTAGAACAGGGAATTAAGAAGTTTACTCTTCTTGCACTCACTGTGCTTACTGGAAGATAAATTTTCATGGGCTTAAGATTTTAAAATAAAAAAATTAGAAGATTAATTGATGATGAATTAAATTTAATTAAAAATATTTTTGTAGTAGTGAAACTTTTAAATGGCCTTTTTTAATAATACAAATGATATTTCTGCACTTTTGTTTATATTTAGCAAATGTTCAAAAATTTTAAAAATTTCTACCATCCCATTATTATTGTATTCTGTCATGCTTGAGATCGTAGTTCATTGTTAAATTGATTTAGAATGAAACTGAAGAAACGTCAACTTGGAATAAAATTATGATAGCTTCAAGAAAAGAAACTTAATAAAAAATTACAATAATTTGTGTTATTTTTAATAGATGGACTACTAGTAGGTAGAATAAATTGATCATTGTTTTTTTCCCCCCTTCATCTTATCAATCGCTGTGACTGCATTAGAGCCTGAACACTGCTTTTCATTCTTAAAAAGAATAAAATATTTTCTGGTGAATCAGGAAAGTTATATGCATTTCTAATTATTTAAATGGATATTTTTAAGGGTCTCTTGAACATCTCCATAAAAGGTCTTTATCTTTTTTTGTAGACAGAGCAAAGAAAGAGGGATAATCTTTTTTGCTATCTGTAATAATATTTAAAAATAAAATTAAGTTAAACTTACTTTCGTTGTGCTATAGAATTTGTAATTGCAAATAAATTAACTACAAGTGTGTTTATTTTAGTGCTACATTGTAATTTTTATGTACAACAATTTTTATTTTACAACTTTAATTGTGTGCATTCTTATAAACGTTGGCAAATAAAAGCAGTATTGCCATGACACTGGGAGAATCGGGAAGTACCGAAATTAAAAATTTTCTTTAAAACGGAAAAGTACAGAGAATTTTAAATCCTCCCTAATCTAAAAATATCAATTTTTTTAAACATTGCAAGTTGAAAGATCGTCCCTTAAACACTAAAAACAAAACTCTGTTTGCAATTGTTAAACCACAGAAACTGTTCTGCTTTCTGCATAAATCAATTCGATTTACTGAACTGGGAAATGGAGTGTAACCATTAACAACTTGAATATTAACTGAGAGGAGCAAAATGCTATATAATTGTGTAGAATACTGGAAAAAAATTTGAGTTCATGCTCAAAATTCTGGCTATTTTATAACAAAAAATAAATGAATAAATGCAGCATTATGTGAAACGCATATGGTTGATGCACTTGAACTTCTTTATTTTGTGTTTTATTTAATCTGAATCTTAATTGTGCATGATCTTAAATTAGAGAGCATGATGGAAATACTGACATGACTCTTTTCCTTTAACATTCAAGCATCAGGTTAATTATAGGCAGTAAATATAAGAAGTGTGTTTTTTTTTTCCTTCTTTATAAAATAAGCTTAATTTAATATACTATCATTTCAGGTAAGGTTGAATTGTTGCTTACTTTCCCCTTGTTTTTTAGACTGAAAAACTAGTGGGGTATTGTTATTCTCTTACTGATTGCACATAAGTGTGGTGCACGCATTTCCTCTTATTCCTTGTATATGCAGTGAAAACACAAGGATTTTTCTCCCCCAAATTTGATCGATAACCCTTTGAAAATTGATTTTTTTTTTAATTTCAAGTAAAATTCGTTATTGAAAATTGTGTATTTCAGGAAAAAAATATTTTAAGCAAATTATTTGATTTATTACTATTACATTACTAATAATTAATTTTTTAAAAAATCTTTAAGATGTTTGTATATTTATGTACTGAAAAAATATTTTTTTAATCAAAAACACTTATGAGCATCAGGTGCTTTTAGAACTATTTTAAGTAAATTGAAATTTTAATCATATTTGTAATTTTTAAGGAATTAATTTTAATGGATGATTTTTTTTTCTTTTGATATTTATTGCCATTTAATTTCCTCTTGGTATTGTTTTCCTTGCTCATGCATATTACAATTTTGTTTTAATCTTCATTTTTTTTATTTAAAAAAGACTCGTCTTTACTTCTCTATATATTAATAAAAGAATGTTTTTTAATAAATTTTCATTTTAATTATTTTTTCTTCTCAGCATTTCTGTATTTCACTAATTGTTTGGGAATCTGTATTGGATTTTTCGTCTAATTTACTTCTAGATACCACCTTTAATGTTAAATCAAAATTTAGCTAAAATTAATCTATAAACTTATAATTGATTCCGAAAAAATTTTAAATTTTGTACTATCGGCAATAATATATGCATTAATAAAATTTAGCCGGCTAGGGTTTTCTTCTAGTTATAAGCTAATTGAGATTTAATTCCAATATCTATTTAGACTTTTGGCAATCGCTTTGAATTGAAATCTCAAACATATAGCCTTAAAGTAGATTTTTTATGACACACACACACACACAAGTAAATAACATTTTGCTGTGCTCATATGTTATGTGAATTTTTTATATCGATGTGGTAAGTGGTGATTTGGGGATTTTCTTTATACAAATGTCTGATTTCTCTGTCCCTGTAAACTCTCAAAAGATTTTATTTTCATTGTTTGTATTTTAATTTCAAATTGCTTTTTTTTTTCAACACTGTAGGCTTATTCCAGCTGCTCGAGGTGAGAGATTAGAAACAACTATCAATACAACAGGTTGCAAAAATACAGAGAATGCAGTTCTATATCTAGAGCATGTACAAGTGATAATCTCTCTCAATTTCCATCCTCGTGGTAATCTTCATATAACATTGATTTCACCATCAGGCACACAATCTGCTATTCTTTTACCTCGACCTCATGACAAAATTGATGGATCCTTCAATAATTGGCCTTTTATGTCTGTTCACTTTTGGGGTGAAATTCCACAGGGAAATTGGAAACTTGTTATAACCAATGATGGAAACATATCTCCCAATGGTCCAGGTATATTTAAATATGTGAAATGTTTTTAAAGTTTAAATCAAATTAATGTGTTTTGTCAAAATGCTTTATTTTGTGTGAAGAATCTCTAAATAATGAACTTGAATTTCGTGGAAAAATTCTTTTTGTAGAAATATGTAATGAAGATTTTGTTTCTGTAAACAATTATACATAGTTAATTTTTTGGACTAAAGTTGAATCTTAAAATTTAATTATTGAAGAAATTTTTTTTGAAATTTACAAATATATATTTAAGTAATAGATTTACATGCATTATACTAGAAAATGCTATTCATGTACAAAAGTCACTTTAAAGTAATGTTTACTTTTTATTTCAAAGATAAAAGTTTCTTAATAAGCTTGAGAAATATATCTCAAGCCATATGAAATACTTCTATTGTTTATTTTCTATGCAGGTTTTTTTTTTTGTTATAGTTATCTTCAGGCTCATGTTCATCAATCATTCAATATATTCCAATAGGTGGGGTAATCATCTACACACTGAGGTCAATTCAGATTAATGTAAGAGTTATCAAATACCCCTCACCAGTCAAAATTTTAATAGTTCTGAACATTTTGGAATATTCTTATAACAGTAAAAACTGTGATATGTTTATTTATGGTGAGATAAACAGAAGCTTTTTATGTTAAAAGATTGGTAAACTCACTATTACACATTTTTTTAAATTAGAAATGGATTTCAATAGTGTATTTGAAATAAATAGTTATTAATTATAGTTTTATTTTAATTTATTATTTATAAAGCATTCATCATGTACGCCAGAGTTTTGACGAATTTTTGTGCAATTTTGCATGATAGTCTAATCATAGTAGGAGAGGACTACACGTTGATGTAAATTATATATATATATATATATATATATATATACAATATTAAAAAACTGCAAAGCCATAAATCCATTCTATTTTGGCGATATTGATGACGAAACATCAATATACTAAAACCATAACTTCTATCAAATGCATTGTCAACTACCAATTCCAGCACTACCAATTTTTTGTATCAAAAATGGCAGGAAGGTTAATTTTTAAAAACTAGTATATAGAATGCTGCAAAAAGAACATTATTTCCATTATAATGTTAACAAAATGCATTATTCTTACAAATTTGTACTTTTTTAAAATTTTTATATATCACATCTTAATATGTATTGCATTTCTTAAATATATTTGATTATTGTCAATTATTTCATGCTATATTTATGCATTGAGTGATGCATTTTCAAAAATGTTATTTTTTCAAATCTTGGATTTTTCTTTCTCTTAACACTTTGAATATTTTTTATTTATTGAATGCTGAGAAGTGTGGTGAGGATTTTATTTGCATAAAAGACAAGTCTTATATTTAAAAAACATTTGTTAAATTTTTCACTGGTTGCTAAATGATCGACAATATAATAAGCTTCTTATGTCAGCATTTTTAGTTTTATCTATCATTTTTACATATATATTTTAATTTGAAAATTGTTGTAAAATTTATGTTGAAATATAACCAATTTCTAAAAACAATTTGAATATGAAATATTCAGCCATCGCTGCTTGCTCCAACAATCGTAAAGAAAGTTTCTTAAAAGTAAGGAATGATTTTTTATCTGTTCAGAGGTGAAAAAATTCTGTATGTATAGATTACTTATAAAAGTATGATATGTGAAAGCATAGTTTTTTTTAATTCTCTTGTTATGGTTAAGTTCTAATAATCAATCAAACAAAACAAGACGAGTTTATTATTTTCATTTATTATACTTAAAAGGGGAAATGCAATTTATGCAATTAACTATTTTAAGTAAGATGCTTGAACAATATTTCTTGTCATCATTTTTAAAGTAAAAATTTAATCTGAACTTATCAAAAACAGTTCATTATGCATCTGTCGTATAGAGTTATTTAAATTATTTTCTCTCCTTATTATTTAATCTTATTTATTAAGTGACTCCTTATTCATTATCTGTTTAAATGTTATATTGTTTATTAACTATTTATTTTCAATCTTATCAATGCAGGTAGCAGTTGATTGACACCTAGTGTATCAAAATGTTCATGGAACAACAACATTTAAAAATTCTTTTATGCTTTGTCACACTGACAAATGCCTTTTATATATCATGTATACAACAAGTTACAAAATAATATTCTACAGTTTATACTAAGACTTGAAAGAAAAATCTGATTATTTCATATTTAAAAAATTATCATTTAATGTTATGGAACTGTCTCTAAAAATGGGGCATTCGGTTATAATCATGGCATTTTAAGTTATACCATCAGTATATACTTGTGGTGGGTTATATTGTGGTATCGCGCCAATGTGGAGATTGAATTCCGCCAAGGATCGAACTCGCGACCTTCCGATTTGCAGCCGAGTAACATATTCCCTATACAAAAGTGATCACCTATGTTTAGAGGTTGTTACTGGCTTATTAAGATACCACCATATACTAACATCAGTAGAATCACAAAAATCTCAACCAAAAGAAGCAGAAAAAAGTATAGACTAATTATTTAAATTCTGTTTTTTTTTTCCCCCTTTATAAATAACGTTTGAAACTCATTTTACTTCACATTACTAAAAAATTTCTAAGCAGTTTGTAGTAAAATCTAAATTAAATATTTTCAGTATTTTTAATGTGTTTTGTGCTTTATTTAAAATGCCAAAAAACGTATCTTTCAACTAGCAAAATAAAACTATGAAATTAAAGGAGCATTTGTATATTAAAAATATTTTGAACAAATATACCGTTGATTTGAGTATCTGGTACAGCGGTGGATTACCGACTATACAGATTAACCAGATGTCTAAGGCCGCTAGTCTGAGAGGGGGTAGCCACAAGAAGTTCGAATGTAAAACTCAATTTTCTTATTTGAAAAATAAGTTTATGAAAGTAAAAATAAAAATTCCATAAATAAGATAGATTAATATTAGCACTTTGTCAGGCCTAATTAATTAGATTCTTTTATATTTCATTATGTTCTCTTTGTTATTAAGGCATGGATGCCAGGCAGTTGGAGTCCTGATAATTAAATAAAAATAGATACATTGTCACACAGTTTCTAAAATATTAACCTAAAATATACCAATAGCATGTTCAAATGTGTCGAAATGGGAAACTATAATAAATATTTTATTAAAAGAATGGTCTTATAATGTGCAGTGCTAAGTATACCCAAATCCACTCTTGATTGAGGTGCTAGGTAATGTGAACTCTTAATATCAATTAGTAAGTGTTGAAAATGCTCATAGTAATCTTACTTAAACAATAGTTTAAATCTTAGCTAAGCATTATTGTGCCCAGTTACATACAGTTTAATCAATTCTTAGGAATTATATTTTTTACTGATTTATTAAAGTATTTCAGATCTTTTAATAAACAGCTTCATTTAAAACTGGACTAAAGTAAACATATAATTTGTATTACACTGCATTGAAGTGATGTCGAAAAAATATTTCGGAAATAATTCTCTTGGGAGAAAAATAAGTTTTATTTCAAAGCATTTTAAATTGCAATCTTTTAAAACAAATTGCTTCTACAAGGACAAGCACAATTTTACTATTCCTTGAAAATAAATATAATATACAATTTATAATAGTATATAAATGTAATGATGCCTTAATTCTTATGCTTCTTTTGTATTTTAACACCTTTATTAACTCACTTATTTGTTTGTTCGATACCAATTTTGCTACCGATTTTTAATTATCTCTTTGAGCTAAAGACTTTGAACATACTGTCTTACCGTCGGGAGAAAAACCCTAGTAACCCTAAAAGTAGGGATCAGTCGGCTTGAAAACAGGAAGTTCTATTACATTTTAGGGGTGTAGGAAAGGGCAGTATTTCTTTTGGTGCCAAAAGAACCGGTATCATTATAATTAGAAGAATCGCCGGTTAGATATTCAGTTTGTAATAGATGCCAGCTAAATAATTTTAAGTAATGTTTTAATTTATTAAAATTCTTTAGAAACATCTATTCTTCAATAATTTGCGAACATTAAGTTATGTTTAATATATCTATAAGAAGTGCTACCGAGGACTGGGTAACCAATTTCAGGGTGTATGAGTTATTACAAAGATTCTGATCAATATTTCCTTAGTTCTCAAAAGAATATGAAAGGAATAAATATCTTTAATGTTGCCTATTTATTGATTTATTTATATTTTAATTCTTTTGCTGAATTTCGTGTTTTTTTTTTATTTATATCAAACAGTAACAGATTTATTAAGACTCAAACAGTTCCAAATTAACTTTTTTTTTTCAGATCCTAAATTTATTATTTGAAACTATCGTTTTCACCTTATTCAAAACTCATAAATTCTAGTAATAAAAACGGAGGTGGGGGATTTAGTTTAAAAACGTACATTTTCATCCTTATAAAGACACATGAATCTTTGAGAAAATATGAAACTATTTTGTCATTATCCAGTGGTTTTTATTTAATGATGGCTATCTCAGGTCTTAAAACCAATCCAAAAGCAGTAGAAGAAATATCTTTGAATGCTTTCTTATGAGAGGCGTTATTTTAAAGCTTAAATTACAAGGAATTTCTAAGTTTATCTACTATTTAATTTTATGTCATTGTAATATAAATACAACTGTATTAAGACAAGCGAAAAAAATTTCTCGCCTAATGAAGCGCGCTTCGTTAGCCAAATGTTGTGGTCTGTTTAATGCCTACTTCCCTCCTTAACCTTAGGAGGTTTTAAACTTAAATTTCGCACACACCTCTAAAAAGTATAAAATAATTATTTAAATTTAAAAGCCTAACATACCATGTTTTTAAAACTGTCTAAAAACTATCGAATAATTTTTCCTTGGCCTTTTACAAATTTTCCTAAAAATATGTGATTATGAATTTTCAAAATTCAAAATTTAGCCTGTTTTAAAAATGTGGCACATAAAAAAATATTTAAACAATTATACAGTACTTCTTCGCTCTTGTTCAATTTTTATTCAAATTCTTTTGTAAAAGTAGCAAAACTATCGTTTTTTTATTATTATTATAATGTGTAACTATGTGTGTTTATGCTTTTTGTTAAAACAGTAGTGTGTGATTCGAATTCATGCCTTTTAGGCTACGGATGTTTTTATTTACTTTATTTCTTTCTCAGGGTCCATATTAAATTTTCCTTATCGATCATTTTTGCATTGACGACTGTCGGGATAAATTTTTTTTCCTTGTTACATTTATCGTCTTTAAAAATAAGAATTTTATTTGATACACTCTTTTTTTTAAATGACCGTTTTCATCCATGATAAAGCTATTGTGGGATTCATATTATTTTAAAACACTTTCAATGAAGTATTTTGCTATTGAGAACGTTGCATATCCTAAAGGCAATTAATTCAATCAATTTCACTCTCTTTTTGATTATCTCTAGTCGACCAAGCGGCTTCAAGGTTAGAATTTTCTAATTTGTGGCATACTCAGTCTCTTTGTTTCAAAGAGTAACTCAGTCACCAACTTTTTTGTTTGTCTCATGATTTTTTTTTAAATCCATCTCAGCGCTGCTTTACCGATAGTGTAAAAATTTTAAGTGTTCAGTCATTTTTTATCTCTCCAACGCTTTAAAAGGTTTTATTTGCCAATACAAGGATTTTTTTTAAAAAAATTGTTACTCTAATTAACGAAATTTTATTTATTTTGACATGTTTTTTTTTTTTTTTTTCCATTCCGCTTTTTACGTATTTTAAAAGCTGAAATGCTTTTTGATTTTTAGATATCTGATTAAGAACCACACGGCAAAATATCTTCGGCACTTTCCGTCAGCAAACGACAGCGAAAGTGATGTCACTTGTGTGACGTCACTTCAAAGTTTCTCATGATTGGTTGAATTTCGTTTGCGGACAATATTTCCGACGACATTTTCGAACTGGTTAGAAAAAGTTGTCGATTATGAAACTTGCTTGACCTGTTTTTGAGGGTAGAAATGAAAAAGTGCAGGCGAAATTTCACCGTGTGATAAGGCCTTAAAAGTAAACTGAATTTAAGCTAAAAAAACATCGTTTCAAAGTAAATATGAAATAAAGTAATGTAGAGCTAGAGCAAAAATTTAATGATTCAACAATAAGTATTTTCCCTTTAATATGAATGAAATTCACATGTGCCATTTGCATTTGGTATGTATGCATAATTTTGTTATGTGGAAGTGGTTGCTCGATATTTAGAAATTTATTGAATGTATAGAACTTTTTTCCTAATAAAAATATTAAATTTTCTGAAAAAGGTTCGATATATAGACATTTTCAATCTATATAGAAATTCCTTATGTCGGGGAATTTATTATTTAGGTATTAACTGTGTTTTAATTTTCTCTATGTTTTATTTGATTTAATTTATACATCCTTAATAATATTTCTTATTGCAGGAAAGTTGATAAGTTGGCATCTCGTATTTTATGGAACTCGAATTAGGCCTTTTTACTTAAATTCATTGAAGGAGTCTGAAATATCTCCTGAATCTGAATTGGAACATGCTTTTCTAGTACGTGGGGTCAATAGACATTCTGAAAATTTATTAGTAAGTTTTTATTCACAGTGGTTTGAAGTGGTTTTGGATATGAATTGCTTCTAATATTAAACTTTGGTTTCCATGGGATCATAGAAGTATCATTTCATTGAATCGGAAATGGAATCTGATAATTTCTTTATAGTATTCTATAATGATACAATGCTGACAACTGTATTGTTGTGTACCTAAAACCTCAACTACGGGTCACATAAAAGTATCATTAATAGCATAATCTATATAAATAAAAATGAATGCTTGTTTGTATATTTCTTATGCGTTACCGTACCATTCATCCGATTGCGATGAAACTTTGAATACTTATTACTTGCACTTATTTGTTTCTGATAGTGAGGAGAAAAAAAATATTTCCTTCCTTTAAGTCGAATAATAAAGTTTAAAAAAATAGAATTAATATTATTTACGCTTCTCCTTTATATATCACTCAATTTCAGTGAATCTGTTTATTTCTGATACGAAAATAAATATTATTCTTTCTATCATTCCTAATTAAACAAGACAGTTATTTTAAATTTCAAACGATATTTCCAAAATTATTTATTCCGCGGCAGCAAAGCGCCGGGTACCAGCTAGTATTATAATAATACTTAAAATGCTACTAATTTTGTTTTTAAAATTTAAATCATGCCTTATTTCAGCTTCTTTAAAAAGTTTGTTTCGCATGAATAATTTCATTTTAGACTTCTCTGGAATCGTAAAAGTCACTTTTGGCATTATGTTTATATGTCTATGACAAAGAGAATTTAAGGAATGTCTGAGATTGACAAATGAAATTTGGTGCTTGACCTTTGCACAAAATTTGTAGTTATCTATCAGATTGTGTCCGCAGTCCAGGAAGTCTCTCTTGTCCGATTATTTGGACATAAGTTAACACGATAACTACAAAATTAAGAGAGCTTGATGGATAAAATTCAATTCACGGATTTAACATCTATACTGTAGTAATCTATATTGTAATTTTGAGTCAAATCCATCTAGGTTTGATTATCTATTGGTCTGTACATTTAAAAGCATGTAAACACGACAACTCAAAAACAGAAGGGTGTGATTTTGGCGGGTGATTTTTTAAAACTGATACTGTTCTGAGCTACCTGAGCTTGATTTAATAACCCAAATGGTGCCAAACTTGGTTTGAAGGCCAATAATGATATGGAAAGTAGAATTAATTCCATAAAAAGTTCCAAAAATGTTTTAAAAAAATAACATACAAAAGTACGCTGAAATGTTAAGCTTTATTCTCTGTGTTCACTTTCTCGAAGCGGAATTTGATCACATACAATATGACCGTGTTATCAGAGATTCCTCCCTTCATTCTCAGTGCAGAATTATCTACGGTAATGCGCAAGGGATATTCCACATTGTCTGTGATATATTATCTTTTAAGATAATTCAGTTTGTGACTTCATCAATATAAACTTTGATTTCATATAACACCAGAGTCAAAAGTCATGGAATTAGATCTGGGAAATGAGGCAACCATGCTGCTATAAAAATTTCCACTCATGACTCTTTCATCAGTAAAGTGACAGTGCAACAATTCCTGTACCTTTACACCTGAATGTGACGGTGCACCATCTTGCATAAAGATTATCGGATTGAGACAATTTCTTTGCTGCAGTTGTAGAATGAGAAAATTAGTCAGCATATACCGATACTTTAGTGAACTAATGGTACACGTTATTGGCCCTTTCGCAGTGACTTTTTCAAATGGGAATGGCGCAATAAAATTATCTGCGAAGTCACTCCCAACCGATGACTTCTGGAGAATGCAAAAGTATTTATTGATTGCATGCAGAGGCTCATACAGGATATATTGTGTATTAACAGATCCATAAACAAGTGTAAATGGGCCGCATCTGTCCTATAATTTGCTATGGTAAACCATAGTCAGCGTCCATCCTGGAAAGAAACAACAGAGCAGATGTCATTCTTTTATCAAATTCATTACATTTTAATTCCTTCAAACGGCTGACTATATATGGATAGTAGAGGAAAACTTCCTGCAAGACTTAGAAAAATTCATGTAAAACTGTCGCGCTGCATCCTGTATACTGTACTGCTACTACTAACAATGCTTCCCAATGATGCTTAACTTTCGTTATCATTTCCTTCAAAGCATTAAGGGATAAAGAGCCTCTACTTATTTTCTATCGTGTTCATACTAATAAAGAATTACGGATCATTGCACTGATTAAAGTAATATAGCTTCATCAGTTACGCGGATTCTGGAAATATGAGTCGTATATTCGCTTGAGTTGGTTCACTTCAGTGGAAAATATTTTTCGGAACTCTACATGTTTTTATAACCTACATTACTAGCGTGGTTGTACCCAAGTTCATAAATACCTAAGGCTGGCCATGGGAGGGGGATGCGACGGATGCTATGCACCAGGACTACGCCATTGAGGGGCCCCCAGTATAATAGCGGAATGGAAAGGAGAGGAAGAAATGTGACAAGAAAAATCGACTGATTTGGAAATATGCGTTTACCTATTTATTACTGTATAATGCAAGTGTGCAACATGTTATAAGCATAAAGTAAGTAGATTTATTTACTTCGAGATTCATTTGCCCCACCTATTAGGTTAGATTACATATAATACTATGATAATTCATATTATAAAATATTTAATATATTAGATATAATCAACTCTATGCCAAGGAAATATCTCTCGGGGTATCTAAAGAAGGAAAGAAAGAAAGGGAATTAACGGGTGGGGGGGGGGCAGCTGTTCCAAAATGTTCTAATAGATCTGTTTTTGTTGTTTGTTTCTTTACGGAGTAATTCTAACTATGAAATTGCTTCGACTTCAGAAGTTACAATTGAAGCTTCAACTGGGGAAGAAAGTTCAGCACAAACTATGCAATCTTGCAATGGAAATATAGAAACTGTGAAATTCGTTGAAGAACCATATGTTTATAAATTAGGATCGAATCAGAAAATAACGACGAAAATCACAATAACAAATAGGATCAAGTAATTATAAGTTATCCAGATTTGTGATCAAGTATCAAAACTGATCAGTTAAAAATGTTTTGTGTTATAACCAGACTTTTACAGCACAAAGGAGTTTTTGCTAAATATTCTAAAGGTAAGTAATTTTCCTCTACGTACTGTGAAAAAAAAATGGCAAACTATAAAATCCAGTTTCGTAGCTGGTTAATTCATTTAAAAGCGAAAGACTCGGTATTTTATTTTTATTGTATGCTATTTTACAAAAGAAGAGAAAATAGGCAATCTACACGATTTATAGGTGACTGTAATAATTGGGGAACGTTGTCAACTGCGATTCAATGTTATGGTTTTATTTATCACATTAAATCATTCATTTCTGGGAAATGATTATTAAAACGACTAAATTTATATTCGACAATTGCTTAAAAATTCAGGTTGATGTAAACAAGTAATGTAAAAAAAATTAATTCCTACTTAGGTCAACAATTTTTTTTTTTTACTTTAGTTACCTTATATTAAATAATTATCAAAAAAATTATTAAGTATAAAAAAATTATTGATTTTTGCAAGAATTGAACTCGCATCTTCACCTTCCTGTGAAAAATTGCCTTGAAATTGAAATCTATGCCTTTTACCGGTTGAGCTACTGCCTATTGGTTTCATTGATCATTACAAACTGATGAAACTCTATTTAAAGTATTAAAATATTAAATTTAATTGATAGTTGAAAAAACTGTATTAACATCGCGTCATCCACTATAAGTTTTAAAAAATGCATTTGAACTTGAGTGGATGAATAAAAGCATTTTATTAAAGATTGAAAATTTGAACTAGATATCTAAATAAATATATATAGGGAGAGTGTGAACTAATAGTAAAAATTGAATAAGAAAACGGAATGGTTTAAGTTGTGGATGCAATTTTATATTTAGATTGTAGTAATCTTCCACATCGAGGAACTCATGAAATAATTAGCACACCTAACAATGGATATTTTTTCAATTTAACCGAATTAATAAGATTCTGTACTAATGGATCATATAAATTGAATAAAAAATTCGAAAAATAGAATTGTGCATCATTTAGCACATAGAACACAGAAAAATTACTCCAATCTTAAGAAATTAGCTTTTCAACAAAATCAAAGACAATATAAAAGCAGCCACCACATACTACAGGATATCAGAATTATATTCCTGATATTTCCTTTTAGAAACAAATTTCAGTCATTATAGGTTTGTAAATTTGTAAAAGATTAAGTATAAGTGAATCATTTATATTGAACAAATTAAGTGAACTTGATTTAAATACTGTAAATTGTAGGGGGCAAGTATACAACAACAGCAGCAACATGGAAAGGAATCATAAAGGTGTACACACTAGAATAAATGCTCTAAACACACATGCAATTTACGTACCTTGCCTATCACACTCTTTTAATTTTTTTATTTTTGTTGCCGCCTCCAGCAGTATATATTGTAAAAAAAAATGTTGGATATTGCAACTTTTATATTGTTTATTTTTTGCATCTACAAATGCATGCATTACATGCTTTTTGCAATATCAAATATTATTTGATATTTAAACCATTATTTAATACTTTTGGGGAAGTCAAAATAGATTCGGTTAAAGCAGTATATGCACTGTTTAAACAAATTTGTAATGCCTAGAAGAATTTATTAATGCAAGTAACTATAATACAGTGATAACCGAAGCCCAACGTCTATTGGATTCAGTTCAAAAAATACCATTTATTTTATGTTTAATAGCTTGGTTTGCAATATTATCCGAAATGAACATTATTATTAAACTATTTCAAGAAAAAACAATTGTTCTTAATTTTTAATTTAATCAATAAAATTAAGCTGAAACCCAAAATTTAAGAAAAAAATTAACACATTTTTAGATGAAGCAAAAGTGGTAGCGCATAATTTGAATATTTCGAAACATTTTCCTAAAAAACAAATCCGGAAAAAAAAATCTTCATTAATCGCAGAAGATGAAGTTATAGGAAACCTGGTAAAGGAATTTGAAGGTAATTTTTTTGACAATTTAATCACACTTTTTTTTTTTGTACAGATAAAAGATAAATTCAAAATTATTTCAAATTAATCACTAATATAAAAACTTCAGAAAAAGATTAGAAACATGTTCCAAAATGCGAAATTTTATAAAGATGTAGATGAAAACCTTATCCAATAAATTGGCTTGCTACAGGATTTGATTTTGAATGAAACGGTTGTATATATGTGCATTATAACGCTCTTATCCGAAAATTATATTTAAGCGCATCTTTCTAAAGTTGAAAGAAATATTTATTCATTATTTCAACATATTTTCATCATAAACAGATTCAATTTATGAACAATTCTTTTAGTATGACTAAGAACATTTTCATTTGTAATTAATTCACATGGATGAACAAAGTTTGCGGTCATCCTATGCTTTTTAAAATAGTTTGGTTTCGATAAACCTCTAATGTTTTTTAGTTTAAAAAAAAAAAAAAAAAAACTTGGAAGTTTTTGATTAATTATTGATAGCAAATTGTTTTGTATCGCTTTGTGAATCTTAACGTTTTGCTCAACTTTTTAAAAACTCCTTTCAGATGACATTGTATTGTTTGAAATGCATAATTTTAGCAGAATAGAATTATATATTCATTGATATTGTACTATCTTCCTGGTTGATTCTTTCCTTTTTCAACTGTTAGTTCACACTCTCCCTAAATATTTATCTATCTATCTATCTATCTATCTATCTATATATATATATATATATATATATATATATATATAAATTCAGATTTTAAATCGTTAATAAAATACTTTTTATTCATCCACCCAAGTTGAAATACATTGTTTTAGACTTGTTATGGATGACACTTGATGTTAATACAATTTTTCAAATACTAATTTATTAATTAAATTTAATTAATTTTTATTACACTCATGTTCTTAATTTAAGGATAATTCAGAGTCACTCGGAAATCAAACTCTAAAATACTTATATCAACCGTAAAATGACTACATACATCTTCAAAAATCGTATATAAATTTCAGGAAGCTACCAGATGACACCGGTAGTACGTCACAATGGCGAGAGTGTAAGAGCATAATGTATACAGAATACTGGCAAAGAAGTAAAAGTTTTCGCAAGCTTTGCATAAGCCTTTTAGTGCAATAATTGCATATTTATGACCCAAAGGACGCGTTTTGATGATCTTTTACATGGTAGAATCATCGGCCCTCTGGAATATGGTCGTACCCAGCTGGAAGTATCCGAAGATCATGGAATCGCCCAGAGTGTTATCTCCAGGCTTTGGCAACGATTCCAAGATTATGGTAATGTCAGTAGGCGTTACAGCACAAGTCGCCTCCGAGTTACAACGCCGCACCGTAGTTACTACCAGAAGAAACAGAAGGAGCGCAGCATCATAACTGTCTCGTCAGCTTTCTTCAGCCACTGGTACAAAAGTTTCATGGCAAACCATGTACAGACGCTTTGGGCAGATAGGTCTATATGCTCATAGGTCTGTCAGATGTGTTCCACTTACTGCAACTCACTTTCACCTGCGGTTAGCCTGGAATAGAGAGTACGCATTGTGGACACCGCAACAGTGAGCTTATGTGAGGTTTTGCTTGCAATCTGATTCCGCCTGGCCTGACTTAAATATGGAGAGCGCTAGGTACCCTTTACCACCAAGAAAATATCATTGAACGACACCGTTACGGCGATGCAGGATTGCTCGCTTGGGGAGGAATTATTCTGGGTTCCAGAACTAACCTGCATGTTCAAATTGGAACCATGACAGACCAAATCTGTCGGGACTTTATTTTTTAACTGCATGTGCTTTTGTTTCGGGGCATCATGGACGCAGAATTCATCTTTATAGATGACAACGCCCGTAATTATTGTGCAAATATCGTAAACGAATGCCTTCGATCGGAGGATATCACCCGTATCAACTGGCCAGTATTCTCACAGGACTTGAATCCAGTAGAGCTTGTGTTGCTTGTCTGACGAGTTGCAGCCGTCAACTACCTCTTACATGTTTACCGGAACTTCGGAGAGCATTGCTTGATGAGTGGTGTAATATTCCCCAAGATCAAATCGATAATACTCAGCATGCATAGGAGTTGTACGGACGCTATCGTATGGTCTGGGAGACATATTGTGTATTAATCATCATACCAACCATGTAATATTGGTTTGTGTGTGTGTGTGTGTGTGTGTGTGTGTGTGTGTGTGTGTGTGTGTGT
>JAPMOQ010023642.1:21602106-21714579 GCA_026543055.1 Argiope trifasciata
TGTGTGTGTGTGTGTGTGTGTGTGTGTGTGTGTGTGTGTGTGTGTGTTTTAATTTGCTCCAGGGAGCAAAACATCGCAATTTTTACTAATGATATCTAATCTACAGCATTTTTTTGCTCTTTATTTTTTATTTAATAAATAGGCTTTACTAATAAATCACATTTATTTTGCTTCTACTCCTTCTTTTCCTGAATTTGCATTATAATTAATTTGTGGACATGCGTGTACTTTAAATAGAGTTTTAGCATTTTGTAATGAAAATTGAAATCAGCAGGCAGGAGCTCAATCGGTAAAATGCAAGGATTTCAGTATTTTCCACTTGAAGGTGAAGAATACAAGTTCAATTTTTGCGAAAATCAATAATTTTTGGATATTTAACAATTTGTTTTGATAATTATTTAATAAAAAGTAACTAAAATAAAAAATTTTTGTTGACCTAAGTAGGAATTGAATTTTAAAAATGTTTATATTACTTGTACATATGTATTATTAATGAAGATTCTGTATTTGAATGACGACTTTAACTTTTTTTTAATTACGATATCTTTTAAGTTAATGACCGAATTTTTTATTTATTATAAATATGTTCGAAATACCGCCGCTTTACTTGGATATTTTGGGTGAACTTAATTATCTTTGTCACGACAACACAGAGGCTATCGATAAAACTTAAAGCCTAATTCTTGATTTCCCCAATATCTTTTTTGCTGTCTGAGTGAACTTTTTCATGACACGGCGAACCCTATCAAAAACATTTCTGATAACGTTTTGAAGTTCCACTAATTAGCTAAGCAAAGCGCTCAGTTCAATACAGCTGCAAAAACTTTCAAGGAAACAATCTGAAATTTGTATGATGTTTTATTTACATTTGACTTTTGCCATGTGGCTAACATTTTAGGAGCGATTTCTGTGCCATATACGTTAGCATTATATGTATTGATAAAAAATAAACTTTAATTTAGTGAACCGGTCTTAAAATCTTTCACAGTGTAGGTTTCATTTTATAATGTAAAAAACCCTTTATGGAACGCAAAATAATTCAAATTTTTGTGCTTAAAATATATACATCTGAAATACAAAATGTATTTTTAAATGCTAAAAAAAAATCATAATTTGTAATTTGCATTTTGTTGTCAGTTTTAGTTCATAATTTGATATTCAAGTAGATAGCTGTTGAAAACATAGCAGAGATAATTTTAAGATTTTTAAACGATTTTATACATGTGTTTGTTGATCTTTATCAGCTATCTTTAGATAAGAAAACTTTACGATCTGTATTAGTTTTGAATATTTTTGATAAAAATACCAATATTCAATTTTTCTCTACAAAATTATCCTAAATTAAATTATAATCATTGGTCTTTTTTTTACATATGAGATGTTATGTGTTAAATATCTCCCAGATTCGTTTTTGATGTTATATTAGTAGTACTTAAATCTTATCTATGTAATGTGATATCTTGACCATCCAGCTTGCAATTTTTTGTGTATCACATTAAATATCATCTTGAATTTTTAAAAATGGAAATTGAGAAGATTGTTTTATCTAAATGTTTCCATTGCTAAGTTTCTATATATATAAAATAATACATTTTTTTAGCATTATTATTGTTTATTTCAGAATGAATGTGCCAGCAAAAATAAGTTCCAAATCACTATAAATGGTCAAAGGTAAGCTTTTCAGTTATTTTTAATTTTTCAAATTATCATATCTTTTTAGTTATATATCAAAAATTTCTTCGCTTCGGCCTCGTATCTCCTAATATATATAATATTTAAGTCATTTTAATTGATTAAATAATCATCTGCAATGTATCATGAATGGAACGATCAACATTATTTTTCCGAAGGCGTTAAAGGCTAATTATTAATCTTCCAACTTCAAAATATTCATTCGGTGTTTTGAAGATGGAAGATTACCCCGATTTTAAAAAAGGGTATGACGTATTGATTTACGTATTTCATATTTTATTATTTTTTTGCACACTTCATCTATGCCACAAAACTTGGTAGTAGTAATCATGTTAGAAAAACAGTTTTGAACGTTAAATTCTATAGCAATATCTTCAAAAATTTTAATTGTGTGCAAAATATCTAATGCAAAACTGAATTTATATTTGATTCACTTTTTTTTTTTTTTTAGTGAATGCACTTATAAATGCCCTCTTGGTCAATATGGTGAAGTTAGAGATTACACATGTCACATGTGCGATAAATCGTGCTCGTCATGCTACGGCCCATCATATAATAACTGCTTATCTTGCCCCAAGCATTTTCTTTCAAACAGTACATGTGTCAAGTCATGTCCCGATGGATTTTTTCAAGGTAAGTTTCTTTGCCAATGTAGTATTATGTCATTTTTGCCTATTTTAAGACAGTGTTGAGGTATATTTCTGGTTGGAAGAATTTTTTTAAAAGGTTGTGTGCTGATAATTTTTGATTGATTGTCAAAATTTGATACAAAGCTAGTTTATTTAACAGACTTTATAGAAGTTATAAATCTCGTGTGAAGAGTAATTCAAGTTTCCTTTTTATTTGTTGTACATTAAATGCGGAACAAAATCTAAACATTTACCGTTATATTTATTCTTGTAGTGTTATCAACATTTTGGATCAGCACATGCATACTTGTAAAGATTTAGTTCTGCAAATTTTCATTTTGTTATCTGATTTGATTTAGATTGCCATCGACATATTTAACATTTCTTTTATTGGCTTATAGATACAGAGAAACGCCAATGTTATCCCTGTTTACCTGTTTGTTCAGAATGTGAATCAAGAGATGTCTGCAATGCTTGTACAGATGGTTTTTTTCTGCATAATCATGTGTGTGTATCTAGCTGCCCTCCCAGAACCTTTGCTGAAGACCGAGTGTAAGATTTTCATAAAAACATTTTTCATTTCTATGACGAAATCAAAATGGAATTAGTCTTCACACAAAATAGATGCTCTATTTTATAATGCATTAAAAATATGGCTGAAAATCTAAACTTAAGTTATCAAACTTAGACTTGAATTTCTATAATTTTAATGTATTAGTAAGTGCTATGTTCTCATACTCTTTGATTTATTTATATTGCATGCCTGAAATATTTTGAAGTTAAGTGTATAAAGTGATTATAATTAAAGAACAAGTGCTTGACGGACCCTTGATGAAAAGCTTTTTGGAATAGCATTTAATTTTAAACTTTAAATAATAATAATAACTAATAACTTTAAATTTTAAAGTATAAGGAAGTAAATCCCCCAATAAGGATATTTATTAATTTTTTTTTCAAAAGGTGGTGCTGCTCTAATCATATTACTTTAGAAATTTAAATTCACTTGCTGATTGTATCTGAAAGTAATGGTTACCATGCACACCATTGGTTCATTCACATCATTTGCTTCCCTAATTTCTACCCCTACTGCCTAATTCACAGTAGTGAATGTTCCTCTAGTTTCAGGAAATATCCCAAGTTCTGTTGTTTTAAATTCAATCATTGTTTTCATCAAGCCATTCTAAGACGTCGATCCTTTTCTGAAATTTTTAAGATGATATTCTTTCAAAGCAGCAGTATAATTGCTCTTCTTTTGGTAAAAGCATTTTACTAAAAGAGCATGCTCTCTCATAAACAAAATCATGACTGTATTTTAAAGATGATTTCGGTATTTTTATAAGCAATATGCTTTTGAAGTGGAAGTAGTTGGCGTTTTGACATAATAAAGGCATTATCACACCTCAAAACATCGTCACCACTTTTCGTCAGCAAACGACAACGAAAGTGACCGTCACTTCACAGTTTTACATCATTGTTTGAATTTCATTTGAGGACAATATTTCCTTCACTGTCGTCGGCATTTTTAAGCTGGTTAGAAAAATTTGTCGATTACGAAAAACTTGCTTGACCGGTTCTGAGGGTAGATACGGAAAATTCCTGACGGAAAGTGCGGACGATATTTTGCACTTTTTTGTGATAAGGCCTATAAGAGAAAAAAGTCTAACAAGGTATAGCACCACCTGTTGATAAAATATTGACCTGGTTTTTTTAATTGTGGAATTCATTTCACCATGCTGTAAATATTACAACTACCAAGCTCCTTCAATTCCATCTAATTTTTCTTTTAGAGATCTACAAACACCTATACTTTAATTATAATTGCATTGTATATGCAATAAATTCTTTTAGGTGCAAAAGTTGCCATCATTCCTGTGCTTCATGTTATGGCCCTTTGTCTTCAAATTGTCTAAGTTGCTCTACTCCTCTTAATTTATGTAACAGTTCCTGTTACTCAGAGTGTCCTCCACACCATTACTCAAATAGTGATTCCCTGTGTGTTAGGTATGTATGTGGCTTTCATTATTCTCTGTGAGTTATATATCAGCATTTATCTGGAATTATATTTGTTTCATTTAATTTTCTGCAATTTATGTTTGCCTTTTAATTTATTTAGTAACAATACTAGTTTATTGATTTAATTACTAGTTTGAAATTTTCCTGCTTATGTAGTTTTAGATTTCATGTAACTTTTAATTTTCCTAGTTAATTCTTTAGAGCTTAATAGGACATAGCAGTTTTGAATGGATTAAGATGCTGCTAAGTAATTAAATTAACATTAGTGGCATAGATGAAAATTTTACTATTCTGGATGAATGTGTAACATGCTACCCTACTTTAACAAATTACAGAAACCCGTATAAATCTCAAAATAAAAAATGAAAATTAATTATATTTGTAATGTAATGAAGTAAAAAAAAATTCTAGTTTTTATTATCAAAATCATTAATAATTGAAATATATTATACAAGTTAATAAAATATCAGTGATGATTCTTGAATCGTTTGTTGCTTATCAATGATCTTAGATGATTTTCAATCATTTAGAATTTGAAAGTCATTTGGATTTGGAATTTTAATCATTTAGACTTTTGAACTTTTTCTGCATTTTTTTTTTTTTTTTTTTGTACAATTTGAAGGAATATCTGAATTTTTCTTTTAATTTTCTGAATTTCTCTTTGAAGATGAAAAGGTTCCCTAACCCTCTGGAAAATTGTAATGACAATCCCTATTCTTAAAGGCTTGATATACGAAAGAAAACCCCCCTCTCAGCTGATGGTTGTTAAGCAGATGTATGCTCTAACATCTTTTTTGAGTTCTAAAAAACATCTTCATGTTCCTTAAACCTTCTGGGCAGACATATCTTATGTATAAAATACTTCCCCCTGGTATTCAATCATTCACACTTAACGAAAGGGGGTGAAATTTCACTTCTCGAGTGACCGCTGTAATTTCGTTGATAGCACTTGGAGCTTTTCAATATTGATAGAGTTAACCATGATGCACAGACACTTCCTTGCCATCCTGAGCTATGTCCTTGATTAGAACTTGATAATGTGTAAATATTCCCATGGTGCTTAGTATCATGAAAATGGCTTAAATTTAATGAACGTTATTTATAAAACCTCGGACTTGGAAAGTATTTTCATTTCTTAGGAAACTATATTTATAGTTTCTTCTGACATATTTTTGAAAAAAGAATTTTTTTATAGATAAAAAGCAGGTTTTCATTAAATTTCAGGAACATTCAACGTTCAAAAAAAGACTTTTACTGCACTTAGTAATAAGAGGCTATAAGACAATTCATTTTTAATCCGATCATTTATTGAACGTTGCTATTATTTACTATTAAAAGTTATTTGAAATACTTATTTAGAACAGGGAATTCTTCTATCATCATTTCATGGCATTTTGACCAGTTGTATGATGAGAGGAATGCTTTAGTTTTTAGCTTTATAAGACTGCAAATAAAATTACTTATTAGAATGAGTACTATTAAAATGATTTTCCACTCCAGCCATGTTGAATTTTGATTGTTGATGCCTATATATAATTCAGATACAAAAGTTTTGGTATGCAGAGCTTCTGTACCTTTATCGACATTTTGAGAAATAATGTATCTATTTGATAGTTTATTTTTATTTTAAGAAATGTTGAAATAGTTCACAGATCTTTATTATTAATCTTATAAAATTGACTTAATTTTTTTAGTATCACTAGTTTTCTTTTTTATGATCATTTCTATGCTTTTGACAAATCCAAAAAAGGTATAAATTTACTATAGAAGATGTACAAATATTAAAATTTATAAAATAAACATTTAAATCTAATTTTTAAGAATTTTTTTCAATAAAAAGTATGCATTATTGTAAAACAGAAAAAAATACTATGTTTAGAAAATATGCTGTTTATGTAAGCATATTTATACAAAGGTGCTTAAAAGTACTTAATTTTTGCATAAGTTTATCACTACACACCCTGAATTCAGTATTCTTTCAGAAGATTTAATGTTGTATTTGTGCTTACAAAGAAAGCTTAAGAAACAATAAAGTTGAAATTTAATAATTTAAATATTTTATAAATTAAAAATTCTACAGCGTTTTTCCCCTTCTTTTAAAGGTAGATGGAGGGGTACAAATTTTTTTCCTATGAAATCAACAATAAAGTTATTTTCTTCAGAGTGCATATAAACAATTCCATGTTTTGAAATGAAATTTTATTAAATAATGATTCGTTCATTTTTTTATCCTTTGTCATTTTTTAAAAAATGGAAATTCATTAGATGATCACTATCCAGACACCATCGGATTTATTCATTTTTTCAGATCTCTCTTCAGATCTGAAAGGCTGGACGAACTGTCTTCTTACTTCAACTATGTAAGAAATATAGTTGAATTCTCCTTGAAGATTCTGTCTCAGGGATATTTAGGAGATCGATCAAAATTCGATAAAGAAATGAATTTTGATTTATCCCGTTTCACACAAAACGCAGCAATGATTTGAAACTTTCAATAATGTTTTTATCAGCTTTAGGCAATATTTTCATACTATTTCGTAAAACTATATTTTCATACTATTTCGTAAATTTGGAAAAATAAAAATTTATATTTTTTTAATGCCAGATATTTTTTCGTGTGGTCCCCCCCTCCCCTGTTTATAAATGAGGATTTTAATCAAATTATACAACACATAAAGAAAGCGTGGCAAAATATTATCAAAGCAATGTATTAAAATTTGAAGTGAAAGCCAGATATACTGTGCTACTTAAGGCCTTACACGGCAAAATATCTTCGGCACTTTCCGTCAGCAAACGACAAGGAAAGTGATGCCACTTCAAAGTTTCACATGATTGGTTGAATTTCGTTTGCGGATATTTCCGACAACATTTTCGACCTCGTTCGAAAGAGTTGTCGATTATGAAACTTGCTTGACCGGCTTTTGAGGGTAGGAACGGGAAAGTGCTGGCGAAATTTCACCGTGTGATAAGGCCTTTATATGCAAATGAATGTCAGTAGAATATCTTTAAAATTCAGAAATATATCGACATTTCTATTAACAGAAATTATTTTTAATATTATTTGTCATAAAATTTAACTCTTTCCCTTGTAATATAATGTAATTTTATTTACCTTATCGCAAATGGAATAGGATAGATTTTATGTTGAAAATAATATGAAGCAGATAATTTCTGCTGTCTAAAATAAAGAAGTAGCTGGTGAAAAATAACGTTCAAACTGTTTACTGGGCAAGAACGGGACCATACTAAAAGTATATCGGCTATGAGCCCCCCCCCCCCCTTTCTGCACTTGGTTAATATTTTTAATCTCATCCAATAAATGGTTTTAAATTAACTTTGTAGAACGGTTTGAGATACCAGGAACTGCCTTGCTTTTATTTTAAGTGTGGATTCTTTACCGAAGAAGGACGAAAGGCTCCGGAGCGGATTCTTTGAGTGGTGTAGTGAATGGCCTCCAGCTGCAGCAAAACAGTAGGACTTGCAATTAGACCTGATGTTTTCTTCCAGTCGTAATCAAATGGGAGATAGGATAACTGCTTGGGAAATATAGAGAAAAAAAGATTCGATAAGCAACCAAGGTACTCTGGGGAATACCTTTAAAATATGTAATGGTTTCTCGTACTTCTTCCGCTAACGTATGATTTGTGGGAGGAATGCGAGCTTCCGATCGAAAATTACTCTCAGAAAACTATTTTTCATTCACAACTACAATAGAAATATTTCGTATTTTAATAATAGGATCTAAAGGCACATTTCTCGTCCAGCGGCCCACCGATTCTTCTCTAGCGAGATAGTTTGGCCACTGTTATCACACCATGCTGCCGCTTTATTGACTTTATTTTGCAATTCTCGCTTTATTAAGTTCATGTTGCTGTACTTTAGAATGAAATCTACAGTTCATCAACATAAAGGATTTCATTAGTTAAAATATGAATAAAGTATACAGCGAAGAGTGCGACATTGAAGATATTACCTTGGGGTTCTTCCTCAGCTTAAATAAAAGAATAAGAATAAAAACTGACTACACGAACTCGAGAAAGTTTTGATAAAACTGTTAGGAATATCATTAATATGTTTATTTTTGCTGCTCCTAATAAAAAGTGCATTAAAAGAGTATTTTACTGTTGCTTATTTTTCTTTTTGAAGGGAAAAAAATCTCCATGCTGTCATAGCACACTAAATCTGCCGTATTATATGGCTCCATTTTCTTTGCAGTTTTCAATGTTGGGATCTCAATGCAATCCGAAAGTCAGCGGAAAATATTTTATCTCACTTTAGAGAAATATTGATAGTATCAAGAGAATATATCCCTTTCATTTATTTTATCTTTCTTTCATCTCCTTTTGTTTGTTAAGATACGGAGGAGGGATTCTTTTCTTTTTAGAAATAATTTTATGTATTAATGAAAAATCTCGCGAGTTAGCTTTTAGCAGCAACTTCAGCTCATCGCTGTGTAAAAGATAATGTTGCTCATACACGAGAATTCAAGTTTAGAGAAAACTCAACCAACAAGGGTTTGATGCTTACCACATCACTTAAAAGATTATAGGCTGTATTAGAGGGACGAGGTCGTCCCATAGTCAGGATGGTCGAAGGTAAAAGATAATATTGTTTATATACGAGATATTCATATTACACTTGTAGCAACTCAACTCATTCTTATTACAACTCATGATTCTCAAGTTTGAAATTGTTGTTTCGTTTTTGAAGTATGAGTAAAAACCAAGAATTCGATTTCCGTTTGTGTTTGCATTTTTAAGTCATTTATTACAATTCAGAGGTGGGGTAAACCGGCCATGTTAATTTCCAATTCCTTTAAAGTACAAAATGTCGTTTTTATCGCGACTTCATAAGGAACAGTTACGTTTCGTAGCCGAAGAATTATCCGAAGATGTTACATCTAGTGACTTGGAAATTCCAGATTTGAGAAAGTTAATATTAAGTTGTAAAAACTGTGATGAAGAGATGGTAAGAGGAATGTTGATATTTTAGTTGAAGAAGCTGCAGAAGATCGACAAGCCAAGTGGCAAGAAAAACGGGAAGAAACAGAAAAAAAACATGCTTTAGAACTTATAAAAGTTAGAGATTGCTTCTGAAAATTCAGATTTCGTTGACTCAGAATTATTACCATCGGCGCCAAAAGCTGATTGGCAGTCGTAATTGAGAAAATTTTACACTAGTCTATTACGACTGCCAAGTAAGCTTACGATGTCTAAGTAAAGACATCGGTCTTTACTTAGTTCATTTTGAGAGGGTCATGAAACGTGTACGAATGTCAAATATGTTGTGGATGGCATGCTTGGTTAATCAGCAACCGACTGAAATTGTACAAATGATTGTGAGAGAACCAGAAGAACAGTCCGAAAATTATGAATATGTGAAGTCACTTTTATTTTAGCGTTACAAATTAAGTGCTGAAAAATCCAGACAGTTATTTTATTCACATGAGATAGCTTTTGATAAGGCGTAGAAAGAATATTATCATGAGTTGGAAACATTTTTAAATGGTTGGTCCACAGGGCTTAAAATAAACAGTTTTGAGAGTTTGAAGATTTTAATAATCTCTGATCAAATGTAATGTCGTACACCTCCAGAAATTCGCAAACATTATTTAGATAAATGGACACAAATAGTTTCCCCATTCATACTTCCTGAAAAGGTTAATGAATTTATTGAACTAAAGGATAATTTCAAGAAAAATGGTCATTTTAGTAGTAAACTCAATAGCATTAAGTTTCCAAAAGAAAAAAAAATTGTGCCATTAATAAACAAATTGATCCAAATAGATTTAAAAACAGTCCAACCATCTGCTATAATTACTTTGAAAGTGTACATTTTGTTCGTGATTGTACACAGCCCAGGCGATCAAAGTTTTGTACCTCATGTAAAAAGGAGGGCCAAGAGACAAAATAATGTCCAAATAAAATACCTTCACCTTTAGTCAACGCAATTTCGGCTGCCAGTAATATTAAAAACACCACAAAGAATATCAGTGTTGAAGGAGAAAATACAAGTGCTCTTATGGATACTGCAGCTGATATATCTATGGTGAAATATAGTTTTACTCAATGGTTAAATAAAAACATAAAAGTTAAGTTACTGTTCCAATTAGAGGTATTGGAGGTGTGAAAGAATCACTTGGAATCATTATTGTTAACTTAATTATAGACAAAGTAAAGCTACGGAAAGTGCTATTTTTTGTTGTGAATGATAATACATTTGAGGGTCCTGACGTCCTCAGTGACGTTATTGATTCGCCCATTGTAATTATGGTTCGAAATCAAGGAAGATCCAAATAAGTTAATATTGACGAGTTGAGTTTTTTACGTGATTTTCAAATAGATGAAATACCTGATAGATCAGTGTTAAGGACTCTTAAAGAATTTGTGATTGAACCACGCACAGTTCAATGGGACACTGTTTAGTGAGGGTAAAAAATGTGATGGTTATATATCCTGCAGTACTCTAGACAGTATGTCTAATGGTGTTACTATGGCTGTATATGATGGCAAAACACAAGTACCTGTAGTGAATTCAAGCAATTTACATTTACAACTAAAGAAAAATCGTGCAATTTTTAGAGGAAATTGGGTGCCTGAAAGCAAATGTAATTTTATAATCGAAGAAAAAAGGACTTCAACGCCTACTGTACTTTTAACAAAAGAAATTTAGCGAAGTCCTATTAAATTAAAGTCTATTAACTTTGGTCCATCCATAAATGAAGAACAGCAACAAATTTTATGCAAGTTATTGCGCTGCGTTTTCCTCTTAAGTCAGATGAACTAGGCCGTATTAACACAAAAATGCATATAACTAAGACTCCAGGTAGCAAACCTGTATCTCGTTCGCTATATCGAGCATCTAACTACAGAAGGCAAGTTTTAAGAGAAATAGTTCAAGAACTGAAAGGACAGGGTGTCATTCGGGATAATTGTTCAGAATATAGTAGTCCAGTTTTACTGGTATCAAAGAAAACAGGAGATAAAAGAATGTTAATTGTGTACAGACATTTAAACTCAGACTATTAAAGATAAATTTCCACTTCCATGCATTGATGATTTGCTTAAGAGACTCGGGTTTTAATTTGTTCTGCATTCTTGATGCATGCCAAGGATTCAATCAGGTACCCATGGATGAAGAATCCTCACGAAAAGCGGCATTTACCTCACCTGATGGTCATTATGAGCCGACTCGTTTATTTTTTGGATTGTCGAATGGTCCTCTTGAATTTCACGAGCAATGTCTTTGGCTCTAGGAGATTTATTATATTTTGTGGATTGCATATTCTTTGTTTCGACCGATTTTTATGATAGCGAAGCTGAGACAAGTGCTCGAAAAATTACTAAATGCTGGGGTGACACTGAAATTGTCTAAATGTGAATTTGGAATGACAGAAATTGAATGTCTGGGTTTTGTAATCGATTATGATGGAATATTTCCAGGTCCAAGAAAACTTGCTGCTATTGCCGAGTTTCCAGTTCCTAAGACCAAGGATGAATTATGTCGTTTTTCTGGTTTAACTAGTTTCTTTCGCCGTTTTATAAGACGATACGCTTCATTAGCTGAACCGTTCACATGGTTACTTAAGAAAATTCCTTATTTATATGGATTGTAGATCAAAATGAAGCATTTGAAGATTTACGCTCTAAGTTAATATCCAGACCAGCCTAAAAATTATTTGATCCAAAGGATGAAACTGAATTACACACCGATGCTAGTCCAGTAGGACTGGCAGATATGCTGTAACAACGAAATAAATATAATGTTGCATTTCAGTTAGTTTATTGTGTAAGCCGTCAGCCCACGCAAGAAGGAAAGTATCATTCAAGCCGTTGGGAACTAATAGCTGCTGTCTGGTCGATGACTAGGCTTAGGCCTCTCTTATTGGGTTTACATTTTACGTTGGTCACTGATTGTTCAGCCATAATATATTTGTACACAATATATATATATATATAATATAATATTAAACCTCAGATTGCAAGATGGACTGAACTGTTAAGTGAATTCGATTATGAAGTTAAACACAGAGATGGTACTAAAATGGTTCATATAGATGCTCTTTGTCGATCACCAGTTGAAGAGAGAACATGTACACCATTAGAAGAAATTGAAGTTACGAGTCCTTTAGAACTAACTAATCAGCCTAAAGCATTTTACATCTCTACTGAAGAAGACTGGATAGCTGTAATACAAGATAAAGATCTACGAAAGATTATATCTTTTTTAAAAAAGCCACAGAAAGTAAGAACCCGAGAAGAAAAGCAGTTGGCTGAAAGTTTTGATCTCATTAATGGAATACTACATCGCCGCCTTCATAAATCGAGTGATTCACAAAATACGCGAAAACAGTTTGTAATGCCTAAATCAATGAGAAAGTACCTTGCAGTTTGCTTCCACGACTTCGCTTGTCATTTTGGAATAGAAAAAGTAATTCAAATGATACGTAAACAATTTTGGTTTCCCCATATGACAAGCTACATTAAGCATCATATTAGACAGTGTGTTATATGTGCATATTCAAAAGTACCTGGAGGAAAAAGCCATGGCAAATTGAATTCTATATCAACTGGAAGTCGCCCAATTTGAAGTAATTCACATGGATTTTCTTGGTCCTTTTGTGACTAGTACGACAAGAAATAAGGAGCTGTTAGTTTTTGTTGACAATATGACTAAATTTGTACGTCTATTTCCTAAATGTTCAACTAAAAGCGTTTTATAGTACCTAGATAGATTTATTAATGACTTTGGTTATCCAAGGCGTATCGTCACAGACAGAAGTTGCTTCTCATTCTTGTTATTTGAAGACTATTGCAAACAGTTTGCAAATAAGCATGCGTTAAATTCTACTCAAAGACCGCAAGCTAATGGACAGGTTGAACGCATTAATCGAATACTCACTCCAGTGATCTCATCTGGTGTTCAAACAGAATCTCACAAAGATTGGGATAAGATATTGCCAGAAGTACAACGATGCATCAACTGGTCCCCGAGTAAGTCAACTGGAAAACCTCCTTTTGAACTTTTGTATGGATACACACCAGTAAAATTAGGATATTTTCCTGAAGATCTGCTGCCAACATCCAATGTGTACGTAAAGCCGACTGAATTGCAAAGAGATGCCCAGAAAAATATCAAAGTTGCGCGAGAAAAGATGAAAAAGAATTATGATAAACATCGATGTAAAGCATAAAATTACAATATAGGTGATGTTGTGGCTGTAAGACGACTGCCTGAACAAATTTCATTACCGAATTCTAAAACTGAAGCGAAGTACAGAGGCCCCTTGACAGTCTTCAAGGTATTACCATCAGATACTTATCAAGGAACTGATCTACGCACAGTTGGACAAGCAAGAAAAAGACAACATAATTATACAACTACAGCTCAAGCTCCTCAGTTGAAACTGTTTCATCTTATCACAGAGGATTAAGATCTATCCGATGGTAACAGTGAAGATCTAATTACCAGTTATTGCAATGAGGATTTCAATGAAAATTCAAGTATAGAGAACACTCGACCAACATGGGTTAGATGCTTACCACATCACTTAAAATATTATAAGCTGTATTAGAGGAACGAGGTCGTCCCATAGTCAGGATGGTCGAAGGTAAAAGATAATATTGCTTATATACGAGATATTCATATTACACTTGTAACAACTCAACTCATGATTCTCAAGTTTGAAACTGCTGTTGTTTCGTTTTTGAAGTATGAGTAAAAACCAAGAATTTGATTTGCGTTTATAAGTCATTTATTACAGTTGTGTTTTTGTTCATGATTATTTGTGTATTGAGTATTTGCTGTTAACATACTATATTTCAGCATCATATAGCAAATTATTTAAACATTTTTGTTTGAAATAATTTTTACGCAAAAGTTTAGTACTTTTTAGCTATGTGCTAGCAAATGCGCATTTAATTCTCTGGGTACTTTCAAGAACACTGATTGACTTAAGACTCTCTAAAATAAAAGTGAAACAAAATAATTGACACTACAAAGTCACTTGAAAATCATTTGTTACTCTTGCCCAAACGTATCAAAACCAAGTTATGGTAGTAAATCCCCCCCCCCCTCATGTACTAGTTTTAATGTGAAATAATTTTAATCACCAAAAAATTCGAGCTCAACTTTTGCCCAGTCTTCACAATTTGAATCTCCGAGAAACGCATCTTCAAATTGTCAGTGAACTCGATAGCTCAAAAATGTTTCTAACTTGACTTTATTTAACATCAAATGAACCAGATTTCTACAAAATATTGAACGAAATCCAAGATTTTTTTGTTATTGTCTTTTGTCCAAGTGCAAATGAACGTGGTAACATAAAAAGGAAAAGAACTGCATCGACAAAATTTCGTACGCATTTTTAACATCTAAAGTATAGATTCATATCAAATTTTGTACCAAATTTATATTAGATAAATAAAATTTGGCGGTATATCATTTTCTAAAATGGGTAGCTTTGTCACAAATTTTGGATTCAATTGCACAACCAAAACGATTCCAAAATGCCTACTCGGCAGTTTTTTTGTATACTATACTGCGCAGCACAAAATACTCATGTGTGTAATTCTTAAGACAAAATTGTGAGTTTTCGTAACTTTCACAGAGTTATCCAAGATCCCTGAATTTTAAGCCGGAGGAAATAGTGATAACACATTAAGTCGTATGCAAGAAAGCTTCGAAGAAACTACTTCCACTGTTATCTCTTAAGTTGCAAAAACCATTTTAAGCCATTTCTTCAAATATATTAGAGTAATGGCCCATTTTTGCCTCTTTGCGCACCTTACATAAGTTAGAAAAACTCCGATTGTATTTTTAAAAAAAGTTTTTGAAAGAAAATTTCTCAGTTGAAATTATTTCTTCGGTAAATTGTTCAGTGCCTTATTTGATGAAAATTTTCATTTGGGAAGTATAGATATAATTGTATTAGTTAATGCTTGTTTAACTTTTTTCGCGTAGCTTTATGTGTGTGCTTTCTTATACTTTAATTATTGAATGAAAACGTATGCTTATTTAAGTCATTCTTTATTTAGATGTCATAGATCGTGTGAACATTGTATGAGTAGCGACACATGTAGCAATTGTGAATCGGATTGGGAACGTAATTCTCACGAAACTTGTATTTATAATGCAAAGTGCACAAATGGTATGTATAAAAATGTAAGGTAACTTTTATTTTCCTTTTGTGTTTCAAATAATGATTTCTTTAAAACTGATGATAGAGCTGCTAATACTAGCTTTAACGAATTCACCAGTGTAGCACCAGTTGAGGAAACGCATTGACCAACATGAACATAAAATTTATAAAAATCAGTATTTAGTGCTCAATGACACATTTAAAACAATTGTAAGGATATCCCGGCATACTTTCACTTGATCTGAGTATGGATAAATGAAATGTTATGGAACGCTCAATGGTACAAGTCAAATAGGAGATGGCAGGTGGCAACATCACTGTGCAAATTATTCTTAAATAAAAGTATTACAGTTGCATATGTTAAAGGCAAAGCATATTTTTCTAAATATTTAAACGTAGATAAAAAGAAAATGCTGTGGAATAAATAACTTTTAAATGAAAAAAGAAATAATATATGCAATAAATTCACGCTCTATGTATATCGGAAAATATGAAAGAGTAAAGATTACAGTCTAAGACTTAGCAACGAAGTGGAGGAAAGATGAGAGAGTGAAGATGCCCCCAACGTCATGAGAATATAACAACAATAGTGCGTTTGTGCCTTTAAAAAAAGAAAGAGAGAGAGAAATGTCATGATAGGTGAAAAGATCAGCTTAACTAGCACTAGTTACCCTCTTGAAGCCGCTGATTAGAAATAAACTTGATGATTTAAAACCAAGGCTTTGCTTCAGAAATCTACTTACCGGCTAATTGAAAAGGCTTAAAAGAATAGAGATTTCCAGTAGAACAGCAGAATCAAAAGGTTAGGAATCGAAGCTTCAATAAAGCAACTTATAAATTTGTTGTTGTAGTTTCTTATGGCATTTGCCATTGGACAAGCCCGCTGTTACTAAGACAGCAATTTAAGCCTATAGGGTGCGTCTCTTGTTTTAGTAGCGCCAACTAGGGTCAAGAGTACGACTTTGCCACTCACGCATCACTCATTCGCTTGCACAACCCCTTTTAACAGGAGGGCACGTTCACACATAGAACAGAGGAGGAATTACCATGCCTGAACCGGGCTCGAAACCAGAACGTCCAGATAACCCGGAAGACGCGCTACCCCTATGCAAGGACGTCGGCACTTATAAATTTAAAATATATTAATGAGATACTGATTGCAGTTTGTTTGTTAAAATGTCAATGAAGTTTGTTAATTTGTATCTATCTTTTGCATTTTTCTTTTCATTCTAGCTGTCATTGATCAAAATAAAGTTCAATATTTTTTTTCTTTATTTATTTATTGAGAAAAGGATTACCTTTTAAGGTGTGTGTTTTTTTTTTTTTTTTTAGCAAAAGAGTGAACGTATATGTGAAATAAATACCCATCAGTTGATAATTTATGAGAAATAATTAGGGGCTAGTAGTAGCCACTTTGTAGTTAGCACTAAGGAAAGCTTGCTTGCATTGTGATTGCAAAACCGACTTTGAACTATAAGTTTTGAATTACTGCTTGCAGTATGAGCATAACAGGTATTCTGAGAGCTCTTCACTTAAATATCTAGAGTTAATAAGCAAGAAAATAGAGGCACATTTGGGTTTTAATGCTGAAAATGTTTTATTTATATTTCTCATTTCCATTTTTATGTCTAAAATATGGAATTTTGTGATCCTTGATTGTTCTCGAAAAGATCCTTTGAAGTCCTTATGTTTTTACTTCATTAAACGTTTGAACCCTGTATTAATCATTTTAATTTCCTGTTCGTTTTTTAAAATAAATTTTAAAAATCTTCAAATATTATTAAATTAATAATGTGAATTTGTTTATCTACATAACCTATTATAACTTATTTATATGTGTTGATCTTTTTATATGCCACTACATATATATGTTTATTTTAATCTAAAAATTGTGATGAAATAAATTATCCCACCTGAAAATAAATATGAAATGGTATGCAAAGTTTTCAAAAGTGAATTTTTAAATTTTTTTTAAATATTCATATTATTGTGCTTGAAAATTGTTACTCAAATAGTATAATTACTTTCTATATCAAGTCTGATGCTGTTGTTAACTTATAATATATATCTTAGTGTGTACATGTAGGTGAACGGCTGTCACCATGAGTAGTTTGCTGTTTTCTTTTTCTAATCTATTTTATAATTTTTTTTTTTTTTTTGTATTATTGAATATGATTCTTTTTATTGTATTTATCTTTTTTGCACGAAAAAATATTTTAAAAGGTTGGTATAATTCTCATTTGGAGTCTTGTGAAGCTTGTGATCCATATTGTGAACAATGTTCTGGACCCAATACTCAAGATTGTGTCTATTGTGATTCAAGGTATGATATGCTTTTTTTAATATTTATAATTGTGTATTTTTTTGTTATATAATATTTTGAAAGTGTTTTTACCTCTAATCATAGGTATATTTGGCTTGAAGGTCGTTGCGTTGAGACTTGCCCTGATGGTTACTTTAATATGAATGATGAATGCTATTTATGTGACAGACAGTGTTCTAAGTGTGAAAGTAATGAAAATTGCTTACACTGTAAAGATGGCTTTTTTTTACATCTAGGGAAATGCTACAAGTCTTGTCCTTTTGGGTAAGAGCAATATTAACCCTTTGTCCGCAGAAAAGTAATTTGCTGCATAATTATTCACCAAATACAAAAGCTTTTACACACACACACACATATATACACTGAAGTGACAAAAGTCATGGGATAGCAATATGCAAATATACAGATGGCAGTAGTATCGCAGCGAAAAAGTATAAATGCACAGTTCGTTTTACAGAGCTTTTATTTGTGTTCAAGATATTCATGTGAATAGGTTTTTCGTGATTTATGGCGGCACGACGAGAATTAACAGACTTTGAACGTGGAATGTTAGTTGGAGCTAGACGCATGGGTCATTCCATTGCGGATATCGTTAGTGAATTCAACATTCCGAGATCCACAGTATCAAGAGTGTGCCGAGAGTATGAAATTTCAGGCATCCCATCCCATCATGGACAGCGCAGTGGGCGACCACCTGCACTTAACGACCGAGACCGCCGACGTCTGTGTAGAATGGTCAGTGTTAATAGACATACAACACTTTGTCAAATAACTGCATGAATCAATGTGGGACGTACGAGGGACGTGTCCGATAGGACTGTGCGGCGAAATTTGTCTTCCTTGGGCTATGACAGCAGAAGACCGACTCGAGTGCCTTTACTGACAGCACGACATCGCCTGCAGCGACTCTCCTGGGCTCGTGAGCATATCGACTGGTCCCTAGACCAGTGGAAAACTGTGGTGTGGTCAGATGAGTCACGATTTCAGTTGTTACGAGCTGATGGTAGAGTTCGAGTGTGGCGCAGACCCCACGAAGCCATGGACCCAAACTGTCAGCAAGGCACTGTTCAAGCTGGTGGTGGCTGCATAATGGTGTGGGCTGTTTTTACATGGCATGGACTTGGTCCTCTGGGGCAACTGAACCGATCATTGACTGGAAATGGTTATGTTCAGCTGCTTGCAGATCACTTGCAGCCATTCATGGACTTCACGTATCCACACAACGATGGGATTTTTATGGATGACAATGCGCCATGTCACCGGGCCAGAACTGTTCGCGATTGGTTTGAAGAACATTCCGGACAATTCCAGCTCATGATATGGCCACCTAGATCGCCCGATATGAATCCCATCGAGCATTTATGGGACATCATCGAAAGGTCCGTTCGTACCCAAACTCCTGCACCATCCACACTTTCACAATTATGGACATCTATACAGACAGCATGGCTCAATATTCCTGCAGAGGACTTCCAACGACTTGTGGACTCCATGACACGTCGAGTTGTTGCACTTCGCCGAGCAAAAGGAGGACCGACACGATATTAACAGTCATCCCATGACTTTTGTCACTTCAGTTTATATATATATACACCCTTTTACCATTCTGTAAGTATTTTGAACAATCAAAATTAAATAAATAAAACGTCAAAATGATGCACCATATTGAATGGTGCCTGACAGGCACCATTCAAATGCGTGCAAAGGGTTAAATTTACTAGATTAAATGTAGTACAAAATATAATTCATTGCAAGAAAATTCTCATTTTTATCCATAAACATTATTTATATTTTTGCTCATATTTTAAAGCATTTTCATTGTCTATACAAACTACCATTAGATAAAGCTAATGTATATTTTTTGGATCAAAAGCAGAAAATAAAATCTTTAGAAATATTTATATTTTCTTTTATTTGGAAGAAAATCAATTTGTGTTGTAATAAAATGTGATTAAATCAACCCATTTATGAAGTAAATGTTATGTAATTTAATAGCTTAGAATATTATATAAGTAAGCTCTTTTATAATTTCTCATAGTGTAAGAATGTCTTAATGTATTTGATGAACCTTTTTCTTTTTAAATGCAATTATAAGAAAACGAATAAACTTTTGTAAGTTTTTAATTTTTTTATATTTACTATGCATCGCATGCTCTTTGTATGTACTATAGAAGAGATGCATTCATTGTTTCATGAAATATATGATTAAAGCCCAAAAAGCTGAAAACATCTCATTAAGAGGTCATCAAAATTGGTTCAATTCTGAACAGTTTTCATACTTAATGCTATTGTATTTACTGGTGAGATTACTAGCTTTTGTTTCGTCATTTGTTTGTGTCAAAATCTTCCTGATTACATTTTGCTATTGCTTTTTGATTTTTTTAATCTTGTTATGATATACATAGTTTTTTTTATTATTCAGTTACATATAATCTTTTCTTAAAGTTTTTTAATTAATTTCTTTTATCAGATTTTACAGTGATGGGAGACATGAATGTCGTCCATGCCACTCCGAATGTCGTCATTGCTCTGGAAGTTCAAATTTCAATTGTACAGCTTGTGCTGAAGGATATGTTCTTATTCATCATGCTTGTAAATCTCGATGCTTAGATGGTTTTTTCCTTGTTACCAATGGAGAAGAAAATCACTGCTTGCCATGCTATTCTACTTGTAAAACATGTACAGGCAGGTTTAATTTAAATATATACTCACTCTTTATATTGAACAGGATGTTTCAGAATGAATTGCGGAGGCATTATCTTTATTAATTTTGCCTTATACTGCTGAATTATAGATGAATTTAAAAAAGCTGCTACGGTGTTTTTTTTTTTTTCTAGTGTTTAGTAAAAGAGCCATTCATCGTCGGCATATGAATAAAATGATGGGTAAGTTCTCTTGCATGAACAGCATGAGTGAAGTAATTGATGCATCGGTTCCTTCAATTCTGGTGCTGAATTCGGTTAAATCAGTTTGTTGCATTTCCTTAAAATCATCCGTTCAGAGGATGCCCATGAAATTATTTATTCGGGGTTAACCTTCCTAACAATATTTTAAGAGATGCTCTAAAGACTCTCAATCATTTAACATCACTAGCTCTTATTTGTCCTTGTAAAATGCAACCAAAGCTTTCAGCATACACAGTATCATAATTGAATATTGTATAAAATATTGAAATTTTTGAAAATGAATGGCATTATTTAAATTAACTATTGTTGAACTGTAATTATAAATTTATAAATTACAAAGCCCACAGATCTTTTCTGTGATCGCCTTTTTTAATTCTAACGATTTCATGTAGAATTCGGACAGTTTATAAGCATGTTGGCAACGAAAACTGATATCATTTAGTTTTGGTGTAAAAAGCACTGTATTGAAATTTCAATCATGACTTAAAGGTTTCTACTTAATGTTGAGTAAAAGTAATATATTTCCATTTTTTTTAAAATTAGTAATGAGGTCAAATATTGATTAATGAAGTGGAAAATGTTCTGTATCAGAGTTTAAAATCTCTGTTTTTATGACTCTTTGTCTCTTTTATTTTCCTTAACGTTACTTTGGAATTTTTCTTTTCTTGTTTCAGAAATGAAATGCATTAATTTTAATGTAACGATGATGATGTGCTGAAAATAATATATATCGATTTTGAAATTATTATTACTAAGATGAGCTAATTGAATATTTAGGGCTGGATTTTTACTTAGATTTATTGGCTATGCAAAAAAAAAAAAAAAAAAAAAAAACTTTATTTAAAATATTATTAAAATAATAATTTAATTAATTAAATTTAATAAAAATAATATACGATTTTACTCTAAAGATTTTGTAATTCTTTTGCATTTTAAATTATTCAGTCACAACTTGGTGTAGGTGGGAGATATTTTTCTATATTGTTACGCCTGAAATTACGATGTAAAATTTTAAATTATTGAAATATATTTATTTGAAATTAAATACAATCCTATTTATAAAAGTGCATTAATAAGTTATGTATCGAAAATGATATTCGAAACAAAGCTACTAACTAGAGACAGAGGTATGAAAAAAAATTTGGATGTTGAACTAATAATATATGGAGTTCTAAGGGAAAAGGGATTATGAGTGAAATAAGCGTATTGAAAATAAAAATATGTTTTATGTTTAATATCCATTGACTTCACTTCCGCAATATATTTTTGTGCATTTGGCAAATATAATACCTTAATGTTCCTTGTAACCATTAACTAAACATTGCATATTTAATCTAGAATCATCTATTAGGTTGTATTAAAATATATATACATTTGGGTAGCATTGTAATATATATTTTCTACTTTTTTTAGATAATTAGAATGCAAAAAGCGTGATAACTATGTATTCTTCGTGAAACAAATGTAATAAAAAATTCTATGCATAGTTGTTTTTTTTTTTTTTTTTTTGCTTTGTTTTTTTTTATGCATGGATAACCTCACATTTTGATGAGTTCTTTAATAAAAGTTGCAAAAATAGTTTATTGTTAGAATTAGATGAAATTATGAGTGGCTATTTGATAGCTCAAAACTTCTCCAAGTATAAATTATTAAAAATTATATACATAATATGTTTTATGTCATACAAATTTAACAAGGAATGTCTTGATTTCTTTTTTTTATTATTGTGTATGTGTTTTTGAAGTACATTGTTCGACAAATATTTTTTTAATAAAATTTTCATTGATATTATGCTTCAATATCGTAAGTTAATTTACTTATTTCTGGAATGAATTTAATTTTAAACTTTAATTCATTTCATGTATAACAGAAGGTTTTAAGTATCAATATACCATCTCTGAATATATTGCTACAATACGATTTCATTTACAGATTTTGGACCTACATATTGTACAAGTTGTTATGAAAATTCAACATTTACTGGTAACTCCTGCATTCCTTGTTTGGATGATGAGTTCTTTAATAAAGAAAGCAAGGTATAACATTTAATATTATTTGGTCAATTAAATCTTTTGAAAAATGAAGATCTAAATTTTTGAATGCATTTTCATGGAATAAAACAAATTTATTTATGAATATCAATTTTAAATAAATGTAAGAAAAGTGACATATAAATAATGAAAATACATTGGTTTTATTAGCTTTTTGAATGTTATTAATGCAATATCTTGTACATTCGGGCTCCATTGAAATAAGATTATTTTAATGCGAATTAACAGAAGAATTGCTTATTAATGAGTTTATAAAAATAATTCTATGATTCCTCCAGAGTTTAATCAATTAGTGCAACAAACTAATAATAAATAGAAGTAATATAAGATATAATTGTTTTTATCTATATCATTTAAAATTTCTCTTCAAAATAACAAAATATTTCAGAAATTTAGAGTAGAAGCTCTCATTTTTTAAAGCTTCACCATAACTTTTTATGCCAGTTAGAAAAATCAATACATTCTTAATTCTTTAAAAAATAACTTGGAAAAAATGTGTGTAGAAGCATCAGAAATTAAAAAAAAAAATGTCTTTTTCTTTCTTTTGAAGTTATAAGGAAAAGGTGAAAAGTAGCAGGTATTTTTATGACAAACTGGCATCATTGATCCATTGAATCTTATAGCATCTTAGTAGCATTCTAACAGTCAAATTATTAGTTGATTAAATTGATTTTTTAAAAAAATTTCACTTATTACATTTAAATAGACAGCTGGGATAAGCATTGTAAACCTGATAGGAAATTTATTATTTTTAAATGAAAAATAAAATGAAGTGTAAAAACAGTTTTTCATAGCTGTTGGAAAAAATATATATTTATATGAAAACTATTGAAATTTTGTGATTAATTATGAATTAACTCTTCCAATTTCCTTCTTAAATTAAGTACAGTAATTTAAATAATGTGCCAAGTATGCATTTTTTTGTATGTTAATATTTTTAGTAAAATTCTATTTCTAAACAGGCATGCGAAAGATGTCACGATAATTGTGGACGATGTTTTGGACCTGAAGAAACAAATTGCTTGTCTTGTCCTGCTCTACTGAGACTAGATGAAGTTAAACATATGTGTTTCCCATGTTGTGATGGATCAGTGTTAAAGAAGTCGGAATGTTGCACTTGTAGTAAAGATTTAGGTAATTATTTAATATTTTACTCTTAATGTAACTATTGAGTTTAACAAAAAATGTACACTTCATTTTTTTTCTTTCTAGATGTGTGTATTAGTTCTGATCATCCTCGCAGCATCACTGTTAATTTATCCAGTCAAAACTTTGATGAAGTCATTATCCCTTTAAGCCATGTTGTACCTGTTGTGATAGCTATTTGTTTGTCTGTTGTTTTATTATATGTGATACTATTCGGACTTCTCCAGGCAAATTCCATGGGATGGTTTCGTCTTAAGTTTGGTGAACAGAAATATGAGAGAGTACCTAATAATATGGCTGCTAAATTTGATGCAGAAATGGAAAAAATCTCTCTCACTCATGATGACCTAGAAGATGAAGATGATATATATGAAAAAGTTTAGTCATATAACACTTGTGCCTGATGAACAAACATTGTCTTTCATTAATAATTATATGTACATCTAATTAGAAGAAAAAAACATTTTTTCAGAGCTTCAGATTTATTAATACTTAATTTATTTGTAAATTACATATGCTTATAAAACTCTTGACAAATATTCCTATATTTCCTTTATTAAGCGAGTTGTTCAGCTTTATTTATTACATTTTGAATTGTTGGTTGGATTGTTCATACCCTATCAAGTTTTCAAATGAATAGCATGAAAACATCTGATGTGTTTTAAAGTATCATGATTTTCATATATTGCAGTCAGCATCACTTTCTATATTCAACTATTAATATCACATATAATAAAATATATTTCATTTTAGTGTGAGATATATAAGCAACAAGAATATTTAATTGCATTTAATTTCTTGTGATTTTAATCTGACATTTAAAAATTTAGTTGGATGAAAAGTAAACTTTTAAGAAAATTAAATTGGATGAAAAGTTTTTTTTTTAAGTTGAATTTTTAGAGGTGAAAAAATTGTTATTTGATATCATAAATTTCTAGAAAATAACGTTAAAATTTAGGAGTGTTTTTGCTTAGTTTACTCCTTCTGTTTTTTCTTGAAATATGAAAGTCATGATTGTTATTGAGGTTTTAATAATACTTTTGTAGGTATAAAAATTGTTATGGTTGTGATTCATAGAAGATTCATTCTAAGAATCACCTCCAATTAATATTTTGATTGAAAAGTCTTTAGTTTATGCACTTGAGATATTTTAATAGTTGACCTATCTTCAAAAACTGATTTTTTATTATTATTCAGTGTGTTCATTTTGTAGCATAAAAATATTTGCTTTAAGTTGTTGAAAACGTTAAAGAATTCAGTTTGTTAATTGCAAGCTGTGTTATTTAAGTAATGCTGACTGTACTTTTTAACTACTTTTAGCATCTACTTAGTGCAGGAAGCATAGTTAGAGTTTATGAATGATATTTTTATTCAAAAGGATTCATATTTTATGCATATAGCACTAAGTCTTTTATAGCATTCCCCTCATGTGATACTTGTAAGAAATGTACAGCTTGATTTATGTATATTCAGTTTTTTTAAAATTAAAAACACAGTTTGCTGTACTTTTTTAAATAAATCAGCTTAACATTAATAGTGTGTTTCCTTTCTTATATCAACATTATTTCTTAATTTTATAACTTTTAATATTTTATAAACATTTCTGTGATAGCCATTATTTAATTGGAGAAAGTTGAAAGAACACTTCATCCTGGCAAGAATCATTGAAAGAAAACACAGTCTAACACATTCAACCAAGTTTCATATACACTCATCTTGAGTCAAAGGAGTTAATTGTATAAGAAAATCTACAATGCAATGAACTTTCAATCAAATGATGACGCAAGTTTTATATCGTTTTCTTTAATTGAGATTCCTTCTTACGATCATTAGAGAAATTACAGAATACGATTTAGATTTTTTAAAAATGAAGCTATTAAAGGCTAAGCTGTAAATTGGAATAAGAACATATATTAACTTTTATGAGAAAAAGAATACACGGGTTGATTCATATTAAAAGGGACAAAAAGAATAGCATAGTACGAACTCTGTAATTGATTTATTTAACCGAACTTAATTTGTTCTGAAACTTCAGCTATAGTAGTTTTATTTAGCAACAGCGAAAACTTTTCTGGTAATGAAACCGCAACTAGAAGGAAATGTTCGTCATCATCATTATCAAAATGTCCCATCCATGTGGATAAAGCAGTCTGTGTTTTGGAATATGCTAAGGCATAATCTTTTATCATCATTTAATGGAATTTTTGCGCGACATTTGTTAAAAAGACCACCGCATTTTCACAACATTAAAAGACGAGTGAAACGATTTCAGGACACTAGCTACCTGTGTAAGAAAGCCAGGGTAAGATAAGCACCTGACAAAATCGAAATGGGTTTTTTAATAAAAGGGAAACGCTTTTTATGATATACCGAAAAATCACGCATTGTGCGAGTGCCGAACTTAATGTGCCTCAAACAATGGTGTGCCGTGTGTTATGGAGATGTTTACGATTCAAGTCATACACATTTCAGAATGGTATAAATTTTGAAACTTTCCGACAAGCTATTGCGCAAAGATGTATTTATGGATTTGGGACATTAAGCGATCGAGGGTTTTGCGTACAGACTTGTGTTTACGGAGGAAAAAGCCTTTCGCTTTTACGGCAAAGTAAACGAAAAATCTGTATAGAAAAATCGATCCTCAGCATGATTCTCCCAAGTTGAATATTTCTGCACCATAACCAATAGTAATGGGGAGGGGGTTTTTCTGGGGGGGGTCATTTTTCCTTTGTGAAAATTCAATTAACATGTTTATTTACCATAACATGTTGTTAAGAGTAGTTGTTGTCTCTAAGGAAAAGCGGTACCAAGTTTCATTCTATGGCAAGACAGTGCACTACTATCTTGCCATAACAATACGCTTCAATATCTGAGCGATATTCTTCTCCGTCGCAGCATTAACCAGGCTGTGTCAAACGGTATGCCACTTCTTTCCTGGCGCCAAAATCCCTAAATCTAACTCTTTATGATTTGTTCCTGTGGGAGTTTGCTATAGTCTTCTTGCTTCTACTTCCCCTGAATAGCAATTGAAGCAGCAGATAACTTACCTGTTCAACTCAGGATATATTCCATCACCAATGTGGCAAGAACCCTAACATCGGTGGACATTAACCATTTCGTTGGAAAGCAACGCATGGAACAGCTATAATATCTTGGATAACTGTAGATGGTAAATTTGATTTTTTAAAATAAATTAATTACAATGTGCGTTATTCTGGTCCCTTCAATACGAACACTTGTATATAAAATACTAGTGTGTTTTGTCGTCACACTAATTATTCTAGTTACTTATTTTCGAATGGTGGCCATCAAATGCAAGCAAACCGCGGTGCGAATTTCAGACTGCTTCATTTAACGTATTTACAACTGCATTTCATTCAACGCTTCTCTTTGCTGATTTATGGTGTGCCACCGAAATTTTCTGTTGTCGGAGGAAAGAAAATGTAAAAGAACAAGATAATTGAAACACACGTTTAACTGAAATTTTAAGCCAGCTCAAAAATATGTTTAATCCTCCACAGATCCATAATCAGTATGACTTGCCTTTGGAGATAGATATTTTCTAAGATTTGATTCACAAAAAGGATCTTTCACAGTCTTACAATTCAAATTACCTTTTTGATTATACCAGTTTCATTTCCGCACAATTTTTCTTTTACTTTGAAAAATTTCAATTTGATTTATAATCTGTAACAATATTTTTAACGTTATGATGAAATGCAAACTCACCCATTAAGTATTTGATCCCGGGCTTTTGCGAAACATGAACTTTGAAGCTGAATCTTCATTTTCGCTTTTATTTCGTAGCATATATATATATATATATATATAATATTATTTGCACATGCAGTAATTTTTAATTAACTGATTCAATTGGAATTCATGTTTTTCAGTCATATCAAATAAAAAGGCTAATTTTAAAAAATACATTCCATATTAATTGCTTAACAGTGATGTTTTTTATTAATTAAAAATAGTTTGTGTGAACAAATTGGTCGCCAAATGCCGCTAATTTAATAATATACTAAAACCTCTACATAAGCATATTATTAAAATAGCGGCGATACTCATAAAAAAAATGCGATACTAGATTTACAATAAAATTATTGGATTAAAGAAATGAGAAATAATAATTTTTAATCGGGATAATTATTTTGGCTTTTTGTAGTGCAATATTCTTTTCAAAATGAATGAAAATAAAAGGAGATAACACAAGTATGACATCCTTTTATGTGATGGTATGGAAATATGCGTTAATTTTCTTCTCAATAATTAACTTTCTGTAGTAAAGTTAACTTATTTTTGTGCGAATATAAGCAGAGTTTTAATTTTTCATAGCTATGGAAAGGTATTTGAATGCAAAATCAATTCTGCGAACATCACGTTTTAGATTCCAGTGATGTATCTATAACAATCTTAGGAATTTCAAAATACTATGTAATATGACCCATACTAATGGAATAATTAGGTATTGCGTTATAGCATTTAAATAATATACTATATTTTTACAAATAAGATACATACTTTTAATGAAGCAATTTTCTCCAAGCATATATATTAATATATTGAAAGTAAAGTTTTCTTCATCACTAGTAAATTCAATTAACTGATTGCTTTTTCTGTTTTGAAAAATGTATTCATTTTCTGAAGTTTTTTCAGCTTTATTTTAACTTCTTTTCTGTACTTGTAAAAAAATGAATAACAAAAAGTCTGTTATTTTAAGTTATTGCATTTAATAGAGAAATCTTTCTTATGTAGAGATCAGAATTTATAAATTTTTCGCTTAATTTCTGTGCTCACAGTTGAACAGTCTATGCTTAGGAAACTCAACTCAAATTGTTCAGCTAATTCCTATCCTTCCTTTGTTTTTTTGAAGTGATATATCAAACGTCTTAAATTTCACCTGTTCTTTCTTCCCCTAAAATATACTCCCATATTCCTTTTATCATTTCCCTCAATTTTACTTTTTCTAAATCTTCCATATCTTCATACACCTCGCGGGAAAAGTCTATGTACAAATAAATAGTAAATATTCAAGAAAGGAAAAAAGCACATTATAAAAATAATATTAATTTCAGTTTTACTTTTTATTTTCTTTACAAATTCATTCTGTTTTAATAATAATAATTGCCTCTATTTTCATTTCCCATGATTTTATTCTATTAGCTATGAACTTTCTTCATTAATGTAAGAGGTCTGCAATAAAACCTTTTTGAAATTTGTTTTAATTTTGATAATTGAATTTTACATAACTTTCAGACCTGATTCCAGAAATGAAATCCATTTTTTTTTTCTCCTATCATGTAAAGTTTTTTCATGAGATGCTATATTTAGAGGAAATAATTCAAACAAAGTATGTTGACTTTTTTATTTTCTCATCTCAGAATATAAGTGCTTATTACTAATTTAAACTCTAAATGAGTTTTCTAGTAAAGTGACGTTTAATGACGTTTTATTTCGCTTCCCCCCCCCCTAAAACTTTTCCGTTTTCTAGTGAATTTGCCAAAATTTTTCTCAACATCCAGCATTGGAATTCAAGCTGAAATTTGGTTTTTTGATATCCTTTTGCATTTTTTTTATGTCTTGGCGAAATATTCAACCTTGTCCCTCGCTGACTGCACTTAAATTTTCAGAATACTCGTCCTCGTGCTAAGAGGAAAATGAGATATTAAGTTTATACTACACCATATTGGAATTTTCTAACATTCGTTGTGCAGTAAAGTTGTAGAGTGAGTCTCTGTTGTTTCTTACAAAGCTGGTTACTAAAAGTTTGAAAGATTTCTTGGTGTTTTCCTCGTTTACTTTTATTTTAAGTTCAAAATTTTCACTCTTCATTATTTTCCAGTTAGTGTTATGCAAATAAACACTCTTTTCCCTAAGCCTCAGCATGGAAGCTACGCACAAAAACATTTGAAACATTCTCTTCACTTCAGTAACGTCTTAACGAATTGTTTTATAAAGTCTCATTTCATATGAAGTGTTAGAAGAATTTTTTTTTTCAATTGATCAAATTTTGCAAACCACAAAACACTGAGTGAAGTAGAACTAGAATATTTTAATGGACCCCCTAGGTTTGCTTTACTCTCCCATCAAAGTACACATTATCCACTAAATTTGAAATGTTTATCTGGTGTTTTAGTTTTTTACTGTATAGTTATTACCTATACAGCAGAAACAATCAAATGAATTAACTTATCCTCTGGAAGAGGAGGAAAATAAAAAAATTATACTAGAAAGCTCACAAATACATATAGAGTACTAAACTAAGCAAGGTATTGTTGGGAAAGAATGCAAATATTGAAAAGAGAGAAGGACAGACCTTCCTCAACAGGTTAGTGGTTGCAATTTGGTTTCTAAGGCTTTACTACTGTATGTAATACATAATTTTCCAATTTAGAGAAAAATCTTAAAAGAAAAATAGTCTTTTTTCTCAGATAAATTTATGTAACACAAATTCACACTCAAAATTTATGAGTAAATTTAATCAAATTATATAAATAATATTACAGCACTATTAAATATAAAAACTTTTGGATATACTAAATTCGCAATAAAATTGTTCGTGGTGGAACGTTTTAATTATTTTATCAATAATCTGCATCTAAAAACCATAATAAACAATAATTATTCTAAGGCAATTTTATTAAAATCGTGGATTTATGTATTTTTTAGAACCTTGCAATATGTATGAAAATAGAAAGTGATCAATCGTTTTCACAAATATTATAACAATAAGAAGGAATTAAAAATTCTTGTGTAAAAATTGTTTATAAAACGATTTAAAATTCAGAATATGCAAAGACGCATAAATGTACTGTCTTTTAAATTCTTTCTATGGTACTAAATTCACGTCGTTTTGAATTCATTTGAATAATTTTAATTTATTGACATATTTATATATTACTCTGAAGTTAAATTTTAAATTTGCTTTTTTATATTTCAAAGTTTTATATTTTTCAAAGTTTCATTAATTTTTTTAAACAATATTACAGATTTGTCTTGAATTACTATGGCCTACTGTTCAAGTCTTTGTTTAAAGATTGTACGCTTGAGATTTTACTTCTCAAATGGTTTATCATCTAAATCGGAGAAGTGTACATTAAACGTGTCGTTGTAAGGCAAATATTCTGATGTTGACATAAAATGGAAGTTTGGATTCGGGTATCCTCCTTTCATCTATGGTTGAAATATTACAAGGTTCTCCAAAAATTAACTGTCATCTTATTTCAAAATGGGACTTAACTCTCACAACTGCAGTGTAATAATAATAATTAAAAAAATAGATGGACCAATCGTGAAGAGTTAGTAGAACCACATCAAACAAGTTCCGTAACAATTTACCAGATGGAAGAAACTTAAATGCTATAGAAGAAATTCCTGAGAGCCATTAGCTTGTTCCTTAATTGTCGATGGAAGAAGAAATGCTATTTCCAAATGCAGTGAAGAATGGAGATTCTAAGATGATAAATTTTCTTAATGATTATCTGGACATTTCTTTTCTGGTGAATTGCGTCAGATAATCTCAAATTTAGGCACCGCAATCGAGGTCGGATAGTCAAATCGACAAAGAAGATAATTGCTTAAGTTCCTCAGACTTTTGCAAATCCCCGAAAGTTTGAGATTTACTTTAGTGTTGTTTTCAAGATAATTTAAATTTGTTCTTTCGTTTGATTCACATGAACTGTGTACTCGGAATTTATTCAAGATATATTTTTATGGTTGAAGCTTTTAGATCTGTGAGGTATAAATTATTTTGAAAGTGGCTGACTGACTCACAAATCAACAGCTTTAGTGAGCTGTGTGTTAGAATTTTTATATTGTATTAAAAAGTGTCTGAAATGTTTTATCATTATGTTTAAAATTACTTAGATTTTTTTAAATTTTTAAATGTTAGGAGGCGAAATCAATTATTTTGAAAATAATTCACTATTAAATGTTTTATTATTTCAATTTGGCATTTAAAGATTGAGTATAGGAAGAAAAAAATTAAACTAATAAAAAAAACTGGTTTTGAAAATGGAGTAGTGAAGAGGCATTGCTTTGCCTAAGGGCCCATACAGTTTCTAATTCGGACTTCCTCACGATCAACTGTTTTATTATGCTAACTTTTTTGTACAGAATACCTTATGTAGGAAATTTCCTTTGAATCCGCAGTGAACTTCGTAACCAGAACTATCGATGTCTGCGAGAAGTTTGGTGTATAGAAAATTTCTTCAACCAATCCATTGCTGTTCCTAAGCGAACATTGAGATTGGTGGTGTACCATAATCACATCATGTTATGGATATGGCAATAATAAATTTAAATTTATTACTTTCATTTTATGTTTGTGCTTTCACTTATGTTATTACGTTCAGCATATGATATGCTCTCTACCGATAGTAGTTTTCCTTTTTTATCACGTTAACTATTAACACATTCGCTGCCACTGACGCTCTTATGCGTTACAAATAATATATAATTGTTTCAAACCATCTATGTTATTAGATGACACCTTCTCTACTACAATTAAAACATAGCAAAGAAGGGGTCATCTAATTAGATAGATGGTCCTGATATCAAGCGTGGGTAGTGGCAGTGAACGTGTTAAGAAATTTACTTTGTTTGGTGTGTACTACCATCTCTTCAAGTTTAACCTTTCTTTTTCCAATAACCCAGTAATTTTGTGTTAGTGAAAAAAATTGATGGCAGCTAGCCTTTTCTTATTTTGACGAAATAAAAAAAATGTAGTAATCATCGATAATGGGCATTTATATATATTTTCTAATAAGCGGACCAACTAAAACAGACAACTAAAAATGGATACTTTATTTGTAGTCATGTGAAACATAATTTGAGTTTGTAGTTGTTTATAGTTATTATCATTTTAAATGCAACCAATGTGAGATTATTTTCAATACATATGCTTATGGATATCATTTTTTTCTCTGAGTTCTTCTTTTATCTGTTATTAACATTGTGTTATTATTTCTGAGTAATATTTCTAACAAATGGATGTAATGAACAAAATTTCAAACTGTAATTGAAATGAGCTCTAATTATATGCATACGAATTTGGGACAGATTAATATCGTCGAATAGGAATAAATCAAATTTTGAAATTGGAATTTTAATTTTTTTTAGAAGTAAGATTTTTAAAACTTAACTATAGAAGCAAAGTAGCTGTTCTGTAAACAACTAGTTTTTGCAGAAATGAAATTTTTAAAATATCAAATCGAAAATGTAGAAAAAATTATTTACAATTTTTTTCCCCTTGCGTGAATTTATATTTTATTCCAAGAGATAAAGTTGATTTTAAAAAATTAAAATGCATTGATATCGAACATTCAGTCCCGTTTTTTTAAAGAAAAATACTTTTATCTATTGATTTCCACCTAGGCATAAAATGAGTATCTGCAAGTTATTTTTCAGCTTTTAACTTATTATGACTATAACAAACTGGATTTCACTAATCAAATTTAAACGTTCACTGTCCACTTCTGAGTTTTCAAGAATACAAGAACCTCTGATTAAAAAAGATATCTTACACTGGCAATGCTGATTTCAAAAATTACAATTGCTTAATTTGATTAATTTAGTTTTCCATTTTCAAACCAAATACGGCTATTTGCGGACGAACAATTTAATTTTGAAACATAGTCTGGTGAGGGGTGGATGACACCCATACGAGCATCCCCATTTTTAAACCGCTGCTGCACAAATGGAAGGTTAAGTTTTGTCCTGATGAATTTAGTTTGCAAAAGAGACATGTATACAGTTGATCTTCAAGGAAATTTGGTTTTCTACCTGAAGTCCTCTGATTCCAAAAAAGAGATTCGGCCCCTGTGACTCAGAATTACTGTTGTTATTATTATATCAGTATATCTATTCCGCTGTGTTTACGAATTCAGAATCCTTATAATGCAATGAATTGTCAAAAGATTCTAACTTGTCAAAGGATCCTACTCTTAAATAAATAACTAATGAATTATATAGGATGCGTAGAGTCATGAAAAATTATTAAAAAGTGCTTAAATTTGAAAACAATTTTTAAGCACCTTAAAAGTGCTTAATTTTGGAAGAAAGGTCCTTAAAAGTGGTTACTTTTCTCGAGAAGAGCAAAGAAGATATTCTTTTTTGTTTCCGTATTAGATATTCCCTTTTCCGCATTCAATGAATACGCCAAATCGATAACAATCATAAATATTTGTTTACTGAATATAGCAAAAAAGAAAACCGACGAAAGAGAAGCATTCGGTGAAGGGATACAAGAGTTTTAACCTATGTTAAGAAAATGATTAATGAGCTTTTTTTTTTCGCTTATTTTTTCAACATTGGGCACCGTATTGAAATATTGGAATGGTTATTCCGAAAGAGCGAAATATGCCAAACTTGTTGCGACTCGAAAAAAGTTTGAACTTCTTTAAAATGTAGTGTTCTAAATAGCGAATAATTTATTTTAATTATGTCTGATAACTTTATGTTCATCTCTTTATGCGTTCTTAAAGGCTACGCAGGTTAACTCCGAACGACGAAAAATAAAAATACAGTATGGTGTGTAAAAGCAGTAGATAATTCCAAGATGAGAGAAATTGTTCTGAAAACACTCATGGAATATAGTATGTAAATGAAGTAAATATTATCTAGTCGTTTCTACTTTTATTGTCGTGAAGAACACACATTCGATCATCATTCTTCTTAATAAATTGTTTCGTGCGATTTTTTGAACGAATACGAAAAAGAGTTTACTGTAAAAAATTTTCTGTTTCTAAGTCCATTTTTGGTGAATTATACTGATTTTTATACTTGCGTTTACATAAATTTTAATGCGATTTTATATCTTTAAAAGCTATTTCCTTAAATCCTAATCTTTGATAAAATTTTCTTGCAAAAAAAAAAAAAAAAAAAAAAAACTCACAGTTAAATATAAATAAAAGCAATAAATAAATAAAAATTAGGGCATAATTTTTGTTGAAATTTGGAATAATAATTTCTAAATATGTCCTGCAGCTCTTCAAATAGAGAATAAGCAATATTTTCATTAAAAATATTTTATAGTTGTGTGAGTGCTTCATGATGTGAAAAAAGTTGAAAATGTCATCTTACTAATCAATTGAATCCCTATATTTAAAAAATGGATTTTAAATTTTTTTTACCCCCTATTCTTAAACTAAATAATATATTTCTTAAGCTATCTGCAAACTTTAGCAAATCCTTTGATAAACTTCTTAACTATAAAATATTTGCTTTATACCTCTCTTTGGGGGGAGGCAATTTTTAAACATTTTGTTATTTAAATGATATAATTTATTTCATAAATGTTTTTTTTCCTATCTTTTTTATGCATATGTTGAAAATATAACTATATTAAACGTTTTTCAAAAAAAAAAAAAAACATTCCGAACGTAGTTATATACTTTAAACATTAAAAAAAAAATAATAATTTTCCAAACTTTAGAAGTTAAAAGTAATCAGACATTTTTTTAATAGCCTGAACATTTCCGAAAGCCCTTATCCTATTGTATTAAGAAAAAGGATTTAAAACGCTTATTTAGAACATGGTCACTGTCATCAATTTTTGTGGCAGTATTGCCAGTCTTATAAAGGTAACCATTCCAGAATGCTTACTTCTTAGCTAACAGGACTATAGCTAAAAGTTCTCAATGAAGCAAGTGTAGGGACATCAATGTCGAATCTTATTTGCTTTTTTTGCACATATGAAAATAAAACTTTTGATCATAATGTGCCTCTACATCAATGACGACAATTTTAGCAATAATATATCCATCTAAATAAGCTAAGGTCTATGATATTTTTCAATATTTCCTAACCTGGTACTTTGCTTAGAAAATATTGATAAATATCAGAGACCTTGATTGCTAATTTTATAAAAGTTGGCTTAAATATTTGGTCACGATACTTTTTTAAAAATAATTTTTATTGCTCGTTTTTGTTTTTGTCAAAACCAAAAACACATCATTTGTTTTGCAACAGAAGACATTGAGCAGAAATAAATATTCAAATTTAAAAAAATGCACAGTTAAAATTTTTTCTATAAAAGTTATGCATTATTATAAAACAGAAAATAACTCAGGATGAGAAAATACACAAGTTTACATATGCGTACATGTACGAAAGTGCTTAATTTGGGAGGGGACGAAATGATGATAGGTACTTAATTTTTGCAGCGCTTTCTCTCTACGGACCCTATTATACTTATACAGTAATGGCTTTATCGAGGATTTTTGCTGCAATTTCAGGATATCTATTTCTTTCCCTTACCACGCAAGTTTAAAATTCGATACTAACGTCTAACTGATCCTAATACGTCAAGATATTAAAACAGTCTACTTCAAACTTAACTATCTTTGAACTTAACTATTTTTGATTTCTTTCTGTAACAATGATGATTGCAAAAATTTTGAATTATATTATAGGGAAATAATTTTTCCTCACTTTTTTAAAGCAAAGCTTCACTTGCATCAAGCGCAGGTGGTCTCATCACGCGAGCGTGACTCGAAAGATGACCTCGCATGCCGACCTAAACGGATATGTTGTACCAAGAAAATATTTCGCGAAAGCGAAACATCTCTTCATGTCTCAGAAATTCGTGAGAAAGTAACAAGTATTTCCAACACACCTGAAAGTTGGTCTTTCAGAATCAAAAATAATGTAATAGTAATGGTTGAGGATATGAAGATCGTGTTTCTAGTGAGAATCTTTCACAGGTAAGTGGTCTGAAGTATCTAAATGTGTTTATTTATAGTTTCGAAAAGTTCTCAAATGATTCGTAAACATGTTTTTTTGTCTCTAGGATTTAAACTTAATTTTAATTTATTTTTGGTTAATGTTCTTAAAATAATGCTTAAGAAGTTTTAATTCTTTTGTTCTCAGAAAATGGTGATATTAATGGGCTATATTTTCAATATTAAGAAGTATCTGTTTTCGGTTCTTGAAACATATAAGGTGTAATATTTTTTTTAATTGAAATTTATTTATTAGGTTAAATAAAGTTAATAATCCACAGAATCTATCCATGAGAAAAGCAAGTGTTTCCTACTTTAATTTCTCACCTTTATTTTTCTCTTTGGTTATAAGCATTTATTTCCTAAGCTGTACTATAATTCAAAATTTAATGCTCAATAAATAAAATATGTGCTTGTGTGGTATTACTCACTTTTCAACGTGCGAACGGATCATAAAGATAAAAAAAATAATAATATGAGATTATGCTTTGTTTTGTTCTTGACATATACAATATATCTCTTTTATTTCAAATGAAAAATTTTTTTTTTCTTTTCCTTGATTAGTTAATTGTTATAACTTAAAAATGGTGGAAGAGCAACTTATTTTCGAATTTGTTGCATTGTACTTAAATATATTTTAGAAACGTGGACGGTTAATGTTTGGATAGAATGGAATGAATTTTAGTTGGATTTGCAATGAATTTTAGATATTTTTTTTGTGTGTGTGTGCGCTAGATGAAATTCAGATGCTTTCTACATCTTTTCTGATATATTAATTCTACTTCATTAAGTTCATTAAACTTATAAGCATTTTTGTAACATTTAATTCCTTTCTGACGGTTTGCGTCAACTCAACACAACACAATTTTTTCAAATAGAAACTGTTCAAATTTATGAAAGTAAGCGCAAAAAATGCAACAAAATATTCAAAATATTTTGTTTTTTATTAAAATAAATTAATTAAAAACATTTATTGTTTTTTAAAAAATTCTGTATTAAAAGCTGTTTTCCTTTTCAAGTACAAAGTGATCCAAATAAACGACCTCGCTAATTAATTATTAAATTAATCAAAATTAGTCGAAAGATTAGTCAAACATGGTAAGTGTCAAAACTTTTGGAAAGAATATAGTTCTTACGTAACTGAATAAACAAAATATTTCTGGAAGTAAGTTTTAAGATCTTTGTGCAGTTTTTTTCAATCTGTATCAGAAATATTAAGATTTTGTTGAAACCTATTATTATATTCAAAGAGATGGAATGAAATTGTATTATTTGTCATATATAATTTCTAAAAAGTTTTATTTAGACTGTAAAAGCAAATTTTATTTCAATAATATTAATATCACTCAGTAGGGTGATATAATAATATATCCTAATACAATGCAGTAAACTGGATTTTTTTTTAAAGTGAAATCGCTCAGAAAATGACTTTTATTCTGTCAACCGACTTCATAAAAAAATGTCCAAAGGAAAGAACAAAAATTTTCATAAATGTTTTTCTGGTATAAAATATTCTGTAAAGTTACTTTTTAGAAAGTTGATATTTAGGCAAGCCATATTACTGACTCTCCATCCAGCCCTGAGGCACTCATAAATAAATAATGAATGGTCGGACCGCGGCTACAGCAACACTGACGGGAACTGTGGTTGAGTCCTAAGGGCCATCACCAGCCATGGTGCAACCCTCCCTTAGGAAGTACGTCCCGTCATCGATGGGAGGAGTCAGATCCCCCATCTTTATTGTACCCACCCCGTTTGCGACATCCAACTACCACGCCTGAAGCATCCCATCGCCGATTACGAAGTGCTCCTTGGGGGGGGGGGGGCTGATATTTAGGGAAGATCGTTGTTTCTATTCGATGTAAGTTTTCAGACGAAGCAGAATCAGTTTCTAACGAAAGGATGACTTACCGTTGAAAGATCTTATACAATCAGACTGGCCCTTGTGAAAAATGTGGTTTTAATATTTGATTGTTCTATTGTGTGATTGTTTGTGTATATATCAGTATAAAGATAATTTTATCAGAAATTTAATATGATAATTTTTATTAAAATAATATTAACAGAAAAGCGATATTAATAAGAGGAGTAAAGAATACAAAAAATAAAAATTTCTGGAATTCATCATATTAGTTAAATTCATAATTGAATAGTAATCAATGTTAACAATGAAACTAACTTCCCCAATTAATTGAGCAATGTTCGAAATTTTATAGTTGTAACTTTCTAAGTAAGTCTTCTTGACACTCTAAGAATTTCTTCTGCACCACAATTCATTTACTTGTAAGTCGAAAAAAATGCGTTAGCCTATAATTTTTGTCATCTTAAGAAACATAGCCACGTGTAATAAGTTCGTTGAGATAAAAATAAATCTTTTTATGGTAAATCTAAAAACTATTATTCTAATTCATAGAATCTTATGACATGAGGATCTTTGCAAGAAGTTTCATATCCTGATTCAACAACTAATTTCATAAATGCAGGAAAATTGTGCTTTAAATAAATATCCCAACCCAACAACAATTTCTATTCTTTTGGTTTATTTTTGAAATGGAATTTTAGAGTGTAATTGACGTATCGTATTGAGCTTTCTCTGTCTTTGTTCATTCGTTGTCTCCGTATCTTTTATTTTTAATATTATCATTTCACAAATTAACAGTTAATGTTAAGTGAATTTTTTATAGCAAGAACTAGTAAGAAATTAGTAAAATTTTGTATATATTTTGCCATTGCAATATTTTATGACTTCTCTGGAATCCTAATTTTTTTAAGAACTAATGAATATGAATTATGTTTAGAAACATCACTGATTGGCTATTTCAATGGACCCGCTTCCCCCAGATACTAATGTCAGGACGCCGATGATTCCCGATTCAACTGTCATAAGAATCTCCAGTGACTCCAAGTGCAAAGATGCGGTACTGTTATTTATTATTTTGTTTCAGAAAATACTTTTAGAAAACTGGCAATAAAGCTTGTAATCTAGCGTAATACATAATATGAGCCATATTAATGTCAAGTATTAATGCATACAAAATACAGAGTGGTTATAATTAAAGTTCCATTTTCAAATAGTCATAAAAAAAAAAAAACTACTGGACCAAACATTATCAAATTGGTAATAATTTAAAGAAGGTCATAAAAATTTCTTTTCCGTCAAAAAAAAAAAAATAACACTGGTTTAAAATTGGCTTCATCGTTTCTGAAACGTGCTACAAATTATTTTCAATGGGTGTTATTTCAAAGGCGCTGCTTATGGTGATAATCTAAACAATTCGGAGGAACTGAAAAATGCAATACGTGTGTGTAACACTCCTTATGATAAGCTCTAGCATGTCAGAAGTGAGATAGAGATGTTGAGAATGCAGTAGTGCGATTTAACTTGCTTTCAGAAAACACTGGATGCCACTCTGAACCTGCTCTGAACACATTTTAAACTGATGTCTTCATATTCTGTTTGGCTTAATAATATTGCATACATCGCCATTTCCCCTCCTACCTCCCGGTGGTGTGCTTTTAAACTGTTCTGTTCTTTTTTTTTTTCGGGGGTAGGGGTTAAAAGAAATTCCCAGGACCTTTGTTAAATTATTTCCAAGTTTGATAGCATATGGTCCAATAGTTTTCCTTTATGACAATCTGAAAGTGGAACTTTAATTATAATCATTTTGAATAACGGAAAAGATCGCCGTATAGCTTTCAGGGGTGATAAAGCATGGCAAAAGTAAAACTAATTGCCATTCATTTTGAGGAAGGGTGTCACATTTCGAAGCTGGAACACATTTAATACTAAAGTCATGGAAAACGAAAATTCGTTTTAATCGCATATATTTTTCAGAATTATTCAAATGAATAGCCATCAACTATTATACAGGCATCGCAACTGCAATTCAGTGATTTGTATCTTAGGTAGGTATCCGGCATGTCACATGCGTATTTAATAACAAAAGTAATTCTAGAGACAACATCTTCAGCAGATTAGGTCTTCAGGAGACAACATCTTCGAGAGACTATTTCGAAAAGGAGGCTTTTCAGATGTTCGCACCAGAAAAAAATCAGATAGAATAGATCTGGAGATCAAAAAGACAAAAGAAAATAATAGAACCATCTATTCTAATCTATCGGTTAAAAATGGATAATTTATGTAGCTTCTTTTAAAGTTGTTGGTACACAATTTGCTTGGCTTTTTCCATGAGGGTTTTTTTTTTTTTTTTTTTTTTTTTTTTTACATAACATTACTTTTGCTATGTTCAACCACTTCTGTTATTATTACGCCAATCTTTCTTCCTACACCCTGTATTATATTTTAGAGGTATTATAAATTTATTAAGCTGGAGTATGTTTCATAAAGGTACATAGGTGGATGAAAAAGAATCTACTACTAGTCCTGACGGTCCTTGCTGTCCTTGTGGGAATCGCATTAGGATTCTTTGCGAGGATGTTCTCATATACAACTGAAACAGTTACTGTGGTAGCTTTCCCAGGGGAATTACTCATGCGAATGCTCAAAATGTTGATTCTCCCTCTTATAATATCTTCAATGATTTCAGGTAAAGAGTTAATTTTTATTGATTTATAATATATATTACATATAATCTCGTAGTATTGAACAATTCTTTAATAATATTGTTTCTAAAGCATAAAATGTCTTCAAAAAGCATTGAAAGTCTTTTATTGTAAGTTTTGAATCGCTTTTAAATATAGGGGATATTGGGTTAAACTTTTAAATCAAAGATTTAAATTATTCTAGCTCATGCTCTCTTTGGAATGTTTTGGAGGCGAAACTAGTCAGCATCAAATCTCAGAGCAGCAGCAATAATTAGTACAATTTCGAAATGGAAAACCATTTATTTGGTTTTTAAAAATTTAGTTCAGTAGTATTAACGTCCCGTTTTAAAGCAACACTTAGACTATTTTTGACGGACCTCGTAATTTTGAACAGCGGTCAGATGATGAGAATAACGCCTGAACTGGAACCTCCTCTTCCAAACTTCCATACCACACCAGCATCATTTTTTTTGCTATGCAATAGATAAAAAACTGCTGTTTCAGCATTTTAAAGAGGCTAACAAAGCCTATTGTAAACAGCCGACTATGTCCAGCTAGTGAATAATGTTTTTAAAGGAGAAGATAAAAGTAAATAAATTTATTAAACATAATAGAATCTAACCGCTTTCAATAACCAATTGTTCGCCCACCATATTCAAAATATCAGTTTAATTATGTGAACCAATTTTGTTCAACTACATCTTATCACAACTAACGAAAGCGATATTTAATAACAGCGATTTAAATTATACTAGCACAATAAACTAAGTAAGCTCTTTTTGTTAACTAAGGTGGTCATTTGATCCGTTGTTGAAGATAGGAGTTATATCAAAATTTTATGATGTGACAGCTAACAGATTATTTAAAATTAAAACGCATATATTTAATATTATGTTCCGTAAAAACAAAATTAAACTTATATTAAAATAATACACAGTAGTGTGTTTTGAAAAGGAAAGCAGAAAACAGAAAAAGAGATCATGGAAAAGCATTCGCCCCCCCCCCCCCCCAAAAAAAAAGTGTGTGTGTAAACATAATTTTGCACAGGAAACTTCTGAAATGAATTCATTTTATTTACTTACTATTTATTTTTTTCTTACTTGTGCACAAAATATGTAGAATCAAAACGATAAGCAATTATGTACGAGTAAGAGCCTGTTAACATCACGACTCAAGACCAAAAGAAACAGCAATTTTACCCTGACTACATTGCATTTATTTTTAATACACAGTTTAATTTTCTTTTCTTGGTATATAATATTAAACGAACGTGTTATAACTTTAAATAATCTGCAAGATTATCTATATTATTTTAAATGGCCAATTGATAAAAAAAAAAAAAAAAAAAAAAAACAGAGCCAACAGATTTCAGTATAGCAGTTTTTACCAATAATATCCCAAAATCTTAATAGATAAGTTCTAGAAACATATTCTGCAGTCAAAAAAAAGTTAAGTCTGCAGTTAAGTCTCATTTGGTGTCTTTGAAATCCAATCGGGCAGCGGTGGCCTGGTGGTAAGGTCTCGGCTTCGGAACCGAAGGGTTTCAGGTTCGAGGCTCGATTCCACCGAAGAATTGTCGTGTACGGGGGTCTCTTGCACGTTAAATCCGTTAGGACAAACGTCCTTCCGCTGGTGTGGTGTGGAGAGTAGGGTGCCAGCTCAGGTGTCGTCCTCTTCATCTGAACCTGGTTCAAAACTACGAGGTCCATCCCAAAATAGCCCTAGTGTTGCTTTTAAACGGGATGTTAATATAACTAAACTAAACTCGGAATCCAATCATTGTCGGTTAAGGTATATATATATATATATATATATATATATATATATATGTGTGTGTGTGTGTGTTGAAAAAAAAATCATCTCTTCAATTGAATTGCTACTGGAACAGAATCTCTGAAAAATTCTTTTTCCGATATTCTGTTCGTTCGGGAAAAGAATTTTTCAGAGATATTCCTGAACTTTTAGCTCCACCTTCCCACCATCGATCATGGCCCATCTCTATTTATATTATAGATTAAATAAAGAACTATTTATTAATTCTAATACGGAACTTAATAGGTTTCATTTCATAATGGTAATATTTTTGCTTCAGTTTTTGTAGTTTCTTTAATAATTGTAAAACAGGCATATGAAAATCTTGATTTTCTCCTTATCAGACGAAGATATCAAGAATTTAAATAGCAAATTTGTGGGATTTTAAAATTGTAGGGTCAGCAAGTTGGCTATACGAAATTTTTCTGTTTGTCGTGTGAATGGGACAATACATCTAAAAACTAAATATGGATAAAGAAAAAAAGGACCTTAAGGAAAACTTAATTCCAAGATTTAAAAAAAAATTATTTGGTACAACTTAGTGGTCCAAAACTTCTTCTCACCCTTGCGTAAAATTTAAGTTCATGAAACAAACTGTTAAAATTTTGGATAAAAATAGTGATAGTTTTGGGTATTTGTTTTGTTTTCCAAGCCGAATCGGAAAGTAAAATCAAAGAATGTGTGTTCGTCGGGTTAGATAAAAAACGGTTAATGAAACATAAAATAATTTGAAGAAAAATTAAATCGTTTGTGTCAAAAGCATGGGTTAGTTTCAAAGATATCACTAAGAAATTTTTAGACAGTTACAAGGATTATAACTATGATAAAATAGTAGCGAAAACAAGTCACAACACTTTAAAGCACTATTTTAATATGAGCTTAAAAATACATCGTTTGCTCATTTAGAGTACTTTCCTGAAATTCTTGGTGCGTTGAATGAGAAATAAAGTGAGATTTCACTAAGATAGAAAAATGGTATCAGAGACACAAGAGTTCAAATATAACGGTTTATTATTTCAGACAGGTAAAATGAAACATCGAATCAGTTCGAAAACCTAAAGGATTCAAGCATTTTTTTTTTTTTTGAAGAAAAAGTAAAATAAATTTGTGTAGTTTTCAAAATTTGATTTTTAAGGATATATATGTGAATTATTATTTGATTTTCCAAGTATTTTTTTCTAGCATTTCTTTAAAATGTTGAATGACTAGTGAATCTTATAAATAAATCTTTTTTAAGTACTCATAATCAAAATTTTTAGTTTCAGAATTGTAAAAAAAATAAATTAAAAAAATACGTTACGTGATACAGAATATGAGTATTGTTTTTGAAATTAGCGTAGTCAATTTCCATAAATTTGTGACAACAAGACAAATTAGGGTGGCATGTTTTACTATTGATAAATAAAATATGCTCTTATTTTCTGGATCATGACGAACATTAAAAAAAGAAAATTTTTACTTTTCAATTAAAGTTAAACTAAACTACTGTTCAAAATATTGCCAGTTTGAGAAATTTTGCGTTTATTCATTAATTACCCCCCCCCCCCCCAAAAAATATTTTTTTTTCATTTAAAGTGATATTTTGTATTATAAATGTGTTGGTGAAGTTTCAAGCTATTATGCCATCCTTTGTGAAGCAATCTTCTGCTGCGATTATGTCATCCCGGTAGTGTATTGTAAAATTGCTTTGACTAATTAATTTCGTTTGTTGCTCTGTCGAAGTGTGTTCACTCTGCTTTTTTTAAAAATTTAAACTGATCATTTATTTTAAAGATGTTTGGATTAACTCGTGAAAAGGTCCAGGCTGTTATTTTAATGCATCAAGAAATCCTTCCAAATGTCAGAATTGCTCATCGGTTCGACTGCAGTGAATTGACTGTTTCACACCCCATAAAGAAAACCGAATAAACTGTAGATAAAAAGCCTAGAAGGTTATAATCTAAATATGTTGATGCTACATTGACACGATCATGCCGTAAAAATAAATTCGCAAGTTCTACCAAGATAATAAGTCCACGTCTTATATTGCTAGCTTCAGATCAGTTCGCAGGAGGTTCTGTGAAGCTGGTAACAAGATGGAAGAACTAGAAACACCCAGTACTAAAGAAAGCAATGTGGAAAAAACTATTGGGGTTGATCAAAGAGCACAAAAATTGGAGTGTTTCGGAATCGGGACGTTATATTAGGAGACGTAAGACGCTTTTCTTTAATGTCTGACAAGACTGGTCTCGTTTGGCGTAAAGGAAAAGAGATCATGAAGCCAGAATGCATGATTTGTAAATAAAAAACACCTATAAAGCGTAATGGTGTGCGTCATATCAGTCAATTGAACAACTTCCTTTTGTCCAGGGATCCATGAATCGAGAAATGTATGTGCAGATGGATCAATTGCTTCGTAGAGTACGTAACATGTTCCCATCTAGCACAAATTTTTATTTCGGTTCAATCTAGCAACCAGCCATACATCGAAAAAGCTAAGAAAAATTTTAAAATCGATTTTAAATTCCATTTCAGTTCAGTTCTGACCTCTATATTGAAACATTCGTTATTTTAGGTTAATACTGCGTTTGCAAAAGTGTGGCATTAATGCTCTTGAATAGCCAGGGAACTCGCCAGATTTAAACCCCATTGAGATTTTTAGAGTATAATAGGAAAGAAAATAGCAAAATGAGAACTTCATGGAAAAATAATTGAGGTTTGGCATCTTGCAAAACCTTGTGGATTCCATGTCTAACAGAATGGCTGCTGTAATCAAAGCCAGAGGTAGCCAAATAGTAAATGCTTTTCACTTAAACTGAACTCTTTCATTATCTTTTATGATCAAAAGAACTTGAAATTTTTTCTTTACTTCATTTTATTTCATTAAACCAAAATGGATTCCGATACTGATAATCTGTACACTTTTTTTGCATTTTATTCTTTTTGAAATTAAATCATTTTTCCTTCAGTAACTTAATTATGTCTTGTATTTAGACTAATTTAACATATTTACATAAAAAATATATAACTTCAAATGAAAAAATATTACTTTTGGATGGGCTAATTCTTGAAAAAACGTGAAATTTCTAAGGTGAATAATAAATAACAAGGAAGACCATACTTTCTTTCCCATTATATTGAAATCAGAGTCTGGAGAATAAAGAAGAAAATATAGTTATTTATCATGGTTTTGAGTTTAAAATATTGATGTATAAAAAATAATGAGGAAAAAAAATTGCAAATATATAACTTTTGAATATTAAAAAACTAGCTGGTACCCGGCACGTTGCTGCTGCCAAAAAAATATATTAAGTGCAATCATACAATAATTTGGCAATGTTTTATCGAAATAGGATGAAGGGTACGACAGTATATAAAATCAGAACAAACAAATATTCATTTTTATATATTAGATTTGTGTACTCTTTTAGAATTGTAAAACTTGGCGTTCTTTCAGAATGGTAACGAAAGAAACTATTTAATGCATCTCGTGATTCGTTTAATATTCGTTCAGAATTTTAAAATTTAATTTTAGAAAATGTGATTAAAATATATTTTTTTAAAATTGACATAGAAAATATATTTATACCATAAAAGCGTCAATATACAGTTGAAAATATTTTTTGAAAACTAAGATGGTGCAAAATTATTTGTACTACAATATTTCTGGTGGTTACTGCGAAAAACGCAAGCATTTAATTAAAATTTTAACCCCCCAAGGTTGGTCTCCCCAAAACTTTCTCGCATAATCTGTAATAAAGTTGTTACCTCTGAGAATGACTTGCATGGCATTTACGTATTGTAGCTACAAAATATTAACCTTTAACTTTGATTTAGCATTTCTACAGAATCTATTGTCTCCTTGGCGAGTTATTTGGAGATTAATCCTTGGTAACTAGATGCTGTTGAGATTCGATTTTTTAAAATTTTTTTAGATAATTTTAATATCCCTATAACAATCCCATAGGTGTAAGCAATAAGCTGACCAAGTTTTATCGCAATCAGATGAACGGTTTAGAAAGGCATGACAGACATACAGACAAACATTCATTTTTATTTATATAGATAACCAGGCGTATTAAAATCTGGAATGTTACTGCCATTTATGGTCCAAACTAACTTTTGGATAATACGTTGGTTTTTATATGATTCATTACTCTCTAAAGTAATAGGCTCAAATCCTTTAAATTCTTACTGAACACAAATTTATTATAAGAGCAATTTTTTTAAAAATTTTTATTCCCATAATTTATTTCAGAGATTTTAACAATATGCTTATGTAATAAATATCTTATGTTTTAAACAATACAGTAGGTTTTTGCTTGAAATTTATGACAATTTTTTTCTTTCAAAGGGTTAGCGCAACTAGATGCAAAAGCTTGTGGAAAAATGGGTTCCTGGGCCCTTCTGTACTATATATCTACAACAATATTTGCCGCAGTTCTGGGTATTCTTTTGGTTCTTGCTATACAACCAGGTGATCCTACCATAAAAGAGATGAGTGATTATAGAGGAGATTCCAGGCACGTTTCCACCCTGGATGCCTTTCTGGATTTGATAAGGTTTGTAAAACGCATACTCAACTGAAGAAATGCATACGAGACAATGGAAATGCATCAAGAAATGCATAATGCAGAAAGATGCATCAAGAAGAGCATAAATGTCAGTTTTTGCTTTTTAAATTCTTGAAATTATGATGATTAATTATTATACTTAATTAATAATTATGTCTTAACATGTTCCCATGATTTTCTTCAATGAGATAAATATAATATGGATATTTGCTTTTATAAGTTTATTTCAATCGATAAGAAATTCAAGGAAAATGTACAATACAATTTAAATTTTATCCTAAAATTTGACGTAATGTATTTAATAAATATAAAAAATAAATATTCTTTCCGAAACATTTTTCTCACGCTGAAACTCATACGTTTCTTAAATATTATGGAAGCAGAAAATCTATTTAAAAAAAAAAAGATTAATCATATGCATGCCAGGACTTTACCGCCAATTTATTATCTTCAATGAAATGCATCAAGCGCTATTTATATTTAGCTGTAGAGTTTTTGTATTATGTCTATCCAATATATGCTGCTTTACGAGGGAAAATTCTTTATCATCTTCATAAATACAAAAATTCCAAGATATTGGAAAATTGAATCATCATGTAAATGAGTTTTCGCTTCCTCTAGCAACTGGTTAACTGAGTGTTAGATGGTATCCTTTTGCAACAGCCAGGCTTAGTATCTGAGATATACCGTAATATAATCTATTTTTCTAAGAATATTGAATTCTTGTAAACAAATCCTTCAGTTACGTGTGCAGATGTACATTTGAAGAACGTAGTAACTCTCTTAAATTCTATATGGATACTTTTGAAACATTTCATATTATACTGCTAGATTATATTATGAGAGCCTCTTTTGTAAGCTTTGATGAATCCTTAAAAAAAAAAAAAAAAGAAAGAAAAAGAAAAAGAAAAAAAGAGACAAGTGTACGGATGAAAATTAATTTATTCACAAACACCATTTGAAAGAAATTATTTCTTTTCGACAAAGTTTCCGTAAAGATTCAGGCATTTGTCATATCGATGAGCTAAGTTTCCGATCTCTTCTTTAAAGAAAGCTGCTGCTAGTGATGTGATATGGGTCCTAACTATCTCTCTCTCTCTCTTTAAAAAGGGTTTGAAAATACCTAAAACTTGTTTAAGTAAAAAATATGAAACAAAAATGTTTAAACAATCATCATCTAAAGTCGCAATTTTTAGCATGCTGGTTGGCCAATTCCTTGTCTGGGATTTCAGAATTCTACATTGCTTTCGAACGACTTGACAAATTCGCTAAACAAGATGAGACAGTTTTATAGCCTTGTCCATTAGATTGTCTCATCTCCCCTCATGGAGAATATAGATTAGAGCCCCATAATGTTCATCTCTTCCTTAAATTGAAGAATTTGCTTGGATGCTAAAATAATACTTCCAGACAAATGAGGAGTTTCAAAGAAATGTTAAGGATGGTCTCTCATCACTAGCCGCAAAGTATTTCGATAAGGAATGAGAGACCCAATCCAATGATAAGACAAATGTTTAAATCTTCTGGACGATTATGGCGAAAAGTAGTCACAGTTGTACATAACTTTTGACAAAAAATTCATTTTAATATTATTCTCTATTCTAGTCTTGTGCGTATGGAAATCGGATTTAAAAAAATCGATTCTCTCATTATGAAATAATTCTTCTAACATTTGTTGTAAATAATCAAATAGACTTGTAGGGCACCATATTTAGTCAAGAATTTCTTCTAAAGAACATTTTTTTTTTTAATGTTGTTGTCATTCTAAGTAGAATTAACAATTATAAAAATACTCTCAAAATAATAAAAGGCATTGAAGAAAGTAGATAATAGAGAGTTCAGTCTTTAGAATGGGAGAGGTGTAGGGGGGAGCTAGTATTGTGCAAGAGGAAAAATGGGGGGGGGGTGGAAGGTACTAGAATTATTCGAATTAGAGAAAGTTCTGCGTCTAATTTACTCTATGTCTATAAAAATAACCAAAATTGTTCCACGGTTTACTCTAATTTCCCCTTTACCAGAAAATTTAGATGCTTATATTCTCAGTAATTCTACTAATTATAATGTGGAGTTTTAAATAATACATTTTAATTGTTAAATATTTTGTCTTCATTATTTCTCATTTTTTTAAAGATTGCCCAGATATATATATGTTCACTGAGTGTGATTATCAATCAATTTCTGACATATCGTGAGGGTGATGGATCTAAATAGCACGTTTTAAGGCGACAGTACTTGAAAAATCATCAAATCATCCAAATTTTTTATAGGCTCATATGATAAATTGAGTCACTCTAAACGTGCCTGCAAAATTTTAGAACCGTAGCTTTATTTTTTTTATTAAGTTATTGAAGAATTTTTGATTCATAACAGGAGAGTAAACAATATTTCCACGTCCACTTTTCAGATTCAAACACCTATAAAAGAAGCTCATTTGGTAAAAATATATCCAATTTACCAATGACTTTCATCAAATGAGCTATTAGAGCAAATGCTCAAAAGTTACAACTGCATCGATCAAACAGAATAGAAATAATAAGGAAAATAACAGAAATATCAATCAGAATAGAAGAAATACACATTTAATCAATTTTGATACGCATATTAATTTTTAAGGTATTATGATAAAATTTATGCAATTTCGATCTTTCGTTATTATTTCTTTATACATTTTCAATATACAAATATAATATTTTGTTTACACAAATTTTTGCATTTTTTAATTTTAAACGATTTAGAATAACTTGTATTACATCGTAAAAATTACAGGCAAATTGGATAAATTTTATATAATGATTTTGATGAATAAAAACTTTAAATGCAGTTTTCTCCATGTTTGTTTTTTGCTTACAAATTTTAATTTCAAATTTATTCTTACAAATTTTAATTTTTAATTTGTTTTTTGCTTTTCTTTTAATTTCGAATGCCTAAGGCATTCTTAAAAATGGAGGTAAAAGTGTGAATTTTTTTATGAATGTTCAGAAATATATGTTTTATAAAACTTAGTATGGAATAAACCTTAAAGTATGTAGTAATATCTTTAAAAATGCCTGAAGTCAGAATTCCTGACTTTTTCAGATTTTTTGTGTTTCTTACAATAAAAAAAATGTAAAAAATTAAATACTGTGGGCAGGAGAAATTCCATATTAAGTTTCATGCAGTACATTAATAGCTACGTAGGAATTTTTTTTTTGATAAAATTCTTTATATTTAAAAAACCTTAGGGTTTTAAAAAAGCTTGATTTTTTAAAAATTTAACTTAAAAATTTTTTTTAATTAGTTTTTTAAAAATTTTACGTTAGAGCTATAAAGTACTATTTCACCTAAAATAAAAGTAAAATGGAATTTTAAACATAAAAATTTTAAGAAAAAAAATCTTGAGGGCTGTTTCGCCTTAAAACATATTTTCGTATAAAAATTGTTTTTGTCAAAATCTATTTAGAACTAAAGAATGCTACTGAAACATAAATCAATTTTTCAGCATTTTTAATTGTAGCCATTTCTCTCGAATTTTTATTTACACGAGTGACTCAAGCTATTTTATTTAACTTGATGTCTAATAGAACAAAACAAAATTGATCAATTGAAATTCTAAAAAAAAGTGTTTAATATTTTCTGTAGAAGAAGACTGCCGTTTCAATACCATCATGCTTATTTCTTTTCATATTCTTTAAAAAGGAATTAATGAGTTTTTTCGCTTAAAATAAATTCTTTTTATTTAAATTATACATGATATTCTGCGTTTACTTTATTATAACAGTAAACGGAAGTTGTGTATGTAGTAACTAACATGCAATCCGTTGTGTTTTCTACGAGAAAAAGTAAAAAAATTATTTACCCGAAACTGTTTGACTGTAACTATTTATGTATTCTTATTTAATGGAAATCAATACAAAATGCTCTCAGCCGATTTAATTAAGGAATCCATTATGCAATTTTCAAGAAGAAAGCAAAACAGAAGAAAAGTAGAGTTACATATTGGAAGACGTGAAGTTTATGCTAGTCATATGATTAATTTCAATCTTTATAACTGAAAAAAAAATTATGGATATAGAAAAATTTCACAACCTGGCGATGGAAATTTCTCTTTTTCTCTAATGCTAATGCAAAGAACTTAATATCTTATAACCTTAATATCTTATTAACTAGATTTAAATATTCATACTTACTGCGATTTATAGCTGTACCAAATTCAGAAAAAGTTATTCGTAAAATTTTTATACTTCCTTTCTTCATGTGTACAAATTTTCAAGGTACAATGCACAGAATTTCACAAATGTTCACTTCCAGAACATTTGAGAATTTCTTTTTTTTTTTTTTAAATTCTTACAAATCTCGTGAGCTCCTTGATTACTTGAAACGCTTATAAGTGCTTTTCTGCCTTCTTTTTCATGAGTAATGAATTAAAAGATATCGAATTAAAAGACGGTACTATTTAGAAATTTACCTTTTTACATATATATCCATTCTCTTATTATTACAAATATTTTATCTTCCAGAAATATGTTCCCAGAGAATTTGTTGACAGCTTGTTTTCAACAAGTTGAAACTGTGTTTAGAAAAATTTCTAAAAATGTTACTGTGGCGCCAATGGAATATATTGATGGTGAGGTTACCATTAGAAACGATTCCCAGACCATAACATATTTCGATAGAAAGCAAGTATACAAAGATGGTACTAATGTTTTAGGTGAGTCATATTTTTATGTAGCTTTCTTTCTCCCTCCCCCCGTCCTTCTATTAACATTGTATGTTTGAAATATAATAGCTTTGCAATAAATATTTTCTCTTCGTAATTAAGCGGCTTCGCTCGCCAATCCCGATATCGTCCGTTACTGTACACGTACATGATTAGTAATTATATCTTTGGGTGTTAATAACATAGTTATTAACACAAGTTATTAAAATATGTTAATCCATATTAAATATTTTATTTGCCAAAATTTTTCTTAAAAATTGTTTAAATTTTGTTAATTTTTACCATTTATACTTTCATTTTGTTTTTTGTATTTATGTAATATAAAAGACAGTATATTTTAAAATTGTTCACTTTGAAATTTCGCAGTACAAATAATAGTTAAGCCCACAAAAATTCTTGTACTGCAAAAGACAAATTCATTAGGTTTCAATGCAATTTAGTTTAGCGTAATATGATTTTTCATGAAATATATTTTATATAATCAAAGTGATATTATCTCAAACAAGCCTTAAAATATTTTTAGGCTTCAAATGCTTGTTAAGTAAAGTAATCGACTTTCTGTTTTGCAGGCCTCATTGTCTTCTGCATTGCGTTTGGGATAATTGGTGGGCAACTGGGAGAATTCGGAGCTCCAATGGTTCGTTTCTTCGTCATTCTAAATGAAATTATAATGAGGATCGTCATTATAATTATGTGGTAGTAATATTTTATATTGTATCAGACACTAAATAGGTTTATACTGCTTTCTAATTTGATTCTTAAGAATGATGATTACACTGTTATGGCTTCTTTTGCAGGTATTCTCCTTTTGGCATCATGTCTTTGATAGTTGGAAAAATCATGGCTATAAACGATTTAGCAAAGACTGCTGAGCAACTAGGTTTATATATGCTGACCGTTGTAGCAGGACTCGCGATTCATGCCTGTGTAACACTGCCATTTTTGTATTTTGCAGTAACGCATAAAAATCCATTCACTTTTTTTAAAGGCATGCTACAAGCCTGGGCAACTGCCCTCGGCACAGCTTCTAGGCAAGTTTATTGAAGAATCACTCAATTTATTTAAATAACCTGTTTTGCCCATATTGATAATGTTATCAACATGTTTCTTTTTCTAGTGCAGCAACGCTACCAGTAACTTTCCGATGCTTGGAAGAAAATAATGGTATAGATAAGAGAGTAACTAGATTTGTTTTACCAGTTGGAGCCACAGTAAATATGGACGGTACGGCCCTTTACGAAGCTGTGGCTGCAATTTTTATTGCTCAGATGAATGGCATTGACTTGACAGCTGGGCAAGTTATATCTGTAAGGTAAGATATCTCATTTGTAACTGTATGCCTTAATAATATTGTACTGGAGTTAATTAAATGCTCTCTCGGTAATTTAACTGAAGACAATAATTTAAATCTTGCGTTCAATCATTTTCAGGAAACATATCCTGACAAAAGAGCAGATATTTTTCTCTTTTACTATATGATTTTTGTCGCGACTTTCTAAGATCGGTACCATTTCTCATTTGGTTGCAGTGAGCAGGGAAAAAATGAGGAAAAATGCTACCTAAGCTTGCTTTATCATTTCGAAAATTTAATTCTATCAATTCTCAGTATTGATATCTTTTAAAGTTAACTTAATCAAGATTCTTTAAAAATTGTTTTTAGTATTCTAGGAACCAGGGAATAAAAATTCGTTTTTGTGGTGTGTACTTACACTGGAAAAAGCTATTATATCACGACTATAAACTTCAAAACTTTATCTGCCGTGAAATAAATTGAATAATCGTAAGAAAGCTGTTGAGAAGATTGAAGATAAAAATTTTGAACTAGCTAACACTTTTCATACATTACAAATCACTAAATTCGGGGGGGGGGGAACCCGCCTATTTTTCGATCTTGAAGCGTGAAACAAAGTACGAAGAACTGCAACGAAAACTTTTCATTTACCTTTTTATAATATATACAACTACATAACATGTTAAGCCAACAAAATTTAATTTTTTGTCTGATGCTTATATATAATGTAATACATAAAACAGAAAATTGAAAAAGTCAGAATGATATTTATGCTGTAGAGGAATATTTCTGCACAAATAATCTTCATGTACATTCATTGTCGAATTCAGATTTGACGGGACCCTATGAAGTCCTTTATAAGTCAATTTAAGCAATACATCGATTATATATGGCATGTGTTCACTTAAACAGTTTTTGAAACCCCTAAAAGCGGGGGCCTTAAACTGTAGCTTGAGCAGCTTATATTTAAATTCGGCATCGTATAATCTACCAAAGAGTTGTGAGAATGTTAAGATAGATTACCTCAGACATCATTATGTTTAGTCTAATAATAGAGAGATGTACTCTGTAACACTTAAATTTCAACACTATTGAAAAACCATTGTAATAAATAAAACTATTAAATAAATAAGAACGTTATTTTCATTAAATAAATGACATTCCTCTTTATTTTAAAAATGCGGGGTTTAATTGACAAACACGAGGGGCTGATAAATGCGCATAAATCGAAAATATAAAAAGAGCGATACATTTTTGACTTTTTTTTTTTCCTTTTCTTTTCCAGTTTGACAGCGACCGCCGCTAGCATAGGTGCAGCTAGTGTTCCAAGCGCTGGTCTGGTTACAATGTTATTGGTACTTACATCTGTAGGATTGCCAACTGAAGATATCTCCATGATTGTTGCTGTTGATTGGTTATTGTGAATATAATTTTCTTCATTATTTTATACTATAATACTCACAAAATTTTAAAGCATGCCCGAAATGTAAAAACAAATTAGGAAAATCACTAATAACAATACTATAATTATATACTAATTATACTATATAAAACTCAAACCATTTAAATATGCATTAATTAAATTTGCCAACCTTTAGTAGAGCGCTGAATAATTAAAATTAGAAAAAAAAATTAGTCCCAAGTAGACATTTTTTAAGCTTCTACATAATATCGTAATGCAAATGTACGAAATGTGTTTCCTTTCAAAAAGTATGTTTTATGAAGTAGAATGAACTAATAATTAATTAGTATCAACTCATAAATATGTCACTTAATACTTTTATTTCAATGGAATTTTTTTCCCGAGATGTCATAAAATAATTGTGCACATCATGTAACACCGAAGCGCATGTTGTCTTGCATTGCACTGTAATAAAATCAAAGAGGATAAAAAAATTTTTTTTAAGGCTCGAAACTTTACATATATATTATGTGATCATGAATAAACTCCATTTCAACAGGTAATTGCTAATTTCTAAAGGAATTCTATACAACGCGAATCAGAGATTGTTGTTTAGGAGATTATTAAGGAAGTAGGCTTCTACATCCTTAATGTCACTTCACATTATTTGTATCTTAATAAAAAAGATTTTAAACGGGGAGTTTTAGATTGATATTTCTCAGATTATCAATAATAGAGAGCAATCACCCTTCATTGATCGAAATATAACGTGATTCACTAATTTGGGTGACAAATAAGATAAGATTCTGAAAGTATAGCAAAATAAACAGATAAAAAATGCATTTCTGCATTCCTGATATCAAAATCATAAACAAGTTGATCAAAATAAATATGCAGTAAACATATATAGAAACGATTCGTATCCAGTATTACAACGGAATTAATTTCTTCTAGATCGTATTCTACAACTTGATCCATTTAAAACTGGTTTTAGGAAAGCCTATCTTCTACGTTTATTCCAGTGTTTAGATGTAAAAATCTACTTTACCAGAATTAAACAAATAATATCTCAATAAAAAGAACTTACTTCCTCTTATGCACTAAGCAGTCACGTATAAATATATGTCCTCCCATTGGTGCAGCAATGTGAATGAAGTAGGAGAAGAATGGGTACCAGCTCCATCATCTGATTAGGATTCGAAATTATGAGGTCATTTCCAAAACTATTTTGAACAATTTAGAATTAATCTACATTAATTTTTATACATTCCGCAAAACACTGCATTATTTACAAGCGTATACAATCAAGGTTGTTGATTCTATCTATCTATCTATATGCCTTTCATTATTTGTATATTTTTATTAAAGTCACATTCATATTATATTCAAATACTGTTCAGAATTTTTTTTTAATCTTGAATTTTAAGTTTAAATACAGGACAAAGAAACTTCAAACTCAACGGCTAATAAGTTATCCGACTCTATACTTTAGTTGAATTAGGAAAGCAGAAAAAATTTTGGATTGAGACAGATTGGAGTTGAGTACAATTTTGAAATATTATTCGGAACATTTTCACAAAAGTAATAAATTCTCATCTTAAAGCTTTTTCCTTTAAACTGCAAGATTAGGATATAAAATAATTTGTAAAAAAATAATTTTCGCAAATGCAGGAAAAATAATTAAAAAAAAAAAAAGAAAATAAATTACATTAGTTCAAATATTAATAACATTCATTATTTTCTTTTTCATTTACATTCCATAATACTGCAAAATTTAACTATGCATTAATTCTCATTTGAAGTTACTACCATTCTGAAAGTTTAATAGAAAATTTCTTAGTAAATAATTTAATAGAAATAGCCAAAGCAATTTTGAAAAGAAAAATTATTTTACTTTTTATCAGTGAAATTCTAAAAGCTCTTTCGATAATATTTATGTCAATTTAAAGAAACTAATTAAAAATTACATAATGTCACAATTAAAAGATCAGTTATTAATAATAACATGTAATGACACTCGCCAAATAAAAATTAACTCAAAACTATATTATTAAAGATTGTAATGAGTAGCAAATCGAAATATACAACAATATGCGTTAATTATACTTCAAGAGGGCCCCCAAAAAATATAATGCCACGGTAGATCCAGTTGCCTAATTCGCTGTTTTTATTGAATTGTAACTATTTACATTTTTAAACATATACAGTTTTCTCCCTCAAATTTTGATGCCCCGAAATTTACAAGACATTATGCATCCCGTCAATCAAATTGTTTAATTTCCGCCTTTTTTTCTTTTCATTTTTTTCAAATAGGGACAGAGTAAGGACTTCTATAAATGTTTTGGGTGATGCATTTGGAGCAGGAATCATTCATCACTTATGCAGAGGAGAACTGGAAAGCACAAATGTTAATAGAATTAGCATTGAAATCCGAGACTGTTATGCAGACTCGAGGCGAAGAAGTTCACTTTCCTCGGCACAGTATTCTTTTCGCAACCTAGCAAAGCAGAAGAAACAGCCTGGATTTGGTAGAACGACCGGGACTGCTATAGATGATGATAGCAACAATGAAACTCAAATGTAAATGTCATTTTATTAAGTGTAGTATTCATATTCAAATTATTCATTGCATTAAAATATTTTTTTGAATACAAACATTATGCTATCGTTATATGGGGGGAGGGAACCCTCAACTATAGAGAATACAAACAAGAATTAATTAAAATGTAAGCGAAATTTTGAAGTTTTTACATCACTTTAAAGATAAAAAAAATTAACTTTCTAATGGTATCAGTGTTTTAATGTATAACTTGAGTCTCTATTTTTAACGAATTTTTAAAGAAATATTTTAACATGTTTTTTTGAGCACGTGACTTGATAAAATAAAAGAAAACAATGACGGAAGTTCAAATAAAAAAAATTATCATCGTAAATCAAATCTAAAGAAATGTAACTTTTTAGCACGTAACTGGATAAAATAAAAGAAACATAAAATGCGATATTTTCTAAAAAAATAAAGCAGAGCAAAGGTTTCTATAATCGTTTGCAATATCTAAATCATTTATTCAACAAATCTTCTTTATTTACGGTAAACCTGATTGAATTTAGACAGGATATGCATTGAAATCCCGACTTAATGGCATATTTCTATAATCGTTTGCAATATCTGTATCATTAATTCAATAATTTTTTTCCATTATAAAAAGTAATAGTTTTTAAAAAAATAAATGCAAAGCCAAGGTTTCTATAATCGTTTGCAACATCTAAATCATTTATTCAATTTTTTTTTTTTCCTTTTTCGCCTTCTTTAAAAAAACATATTTAATATTTTGGCAACATCACAGGAAAAAAGTTTTTTAATTTCAGGCCAATCAATGCCCGGAATTACTTCAAGGCTAATGAATATGTGACTTAATTTAAAATTTTAGAACGCATTACTCATGGCGAGCCAGCTGGTCGCCAAAGGCGGCTAGTATACAATAAAGGCAACAAAAGATCAACATACTAACCATAATAATTTTTAGACATAAATTTATTTATATAACATAACACTAAAAGGACCGAATTCAGTATAAATTTCAACAAAATGCTATGAATTTTATACTTGAAGAGGAATGCTATTGCCAGTATAAATAAATCCAGTTTAAAGAAATGCTTCTTACCCACAATATACTCGATAACCCTCCTGCCATTTTAATTTTGAATCAAGTATATTATTATTACTTTCTTTTTGTCACGAAACACATCTATGTTACCTTAACTGATAATCCAATGAGCCATCAAAACTTTCAACATGTATAACACAAAACAATTACTTGCTATCTAATTAAGAGTACACGGCAAAACTATAAAAGTCTGTTTAAAAACTTCAACAAACTTTTAACAATAGTCTGTTAAAAACTTTTAGAAACAGTTCAGTGCTTTGGATTTCATAACAATCATTACAGATTTTTAGAATAAAATTATAAATCCAAGTATTACTGTAAATGGCTTCATACAGCAAAATTTATTTATAGTTCTACCAAAGCTTATTTTCAGAAACTCTACACCATATTTCATAATTTTTAATGATTCAAAAACAAAGAATTAAACATATTTCTACTGACGAAATCTATCAATAATACTCATTAAAATGCTTTTGTACTTTCAATGATAATATTATTTTAAGCTTGCTTTAGAAATAATCATGGAAACATTAGTCATTAAAAAAATTAATTATATTTAAGATTCAAACAAAATACTCTAAAAATTATGAAACAAACAATAGGCAAGACTACTTTTTTTTATTTGAATTTTCAATTATACAATAAGTATAGACTATCATTACATATATTTCATATCCTCAGAGCAATATAAATAAGGGTAAATTTAAAAGAAATTGCATGGTCTACATATAGCTGGAGGTAAAAATAATACATATGCTTCAAACACTTTTCAGACGACAGCAAAATAAATTCTTCAAAATTAAATAGAAAAAAAGTTACACGAATAATATTACGATTAATATAAACATTAAAATCGATTATTATTCGATATTATAATATTAGAATATAAATATGATAAAATAAAAATAGTAGTTTGAAATTAAAAGATTGAGGATACATTCTTCAAAAACAATTTTTGATAAGCTAAATTATTAAAAAAATAGTTTTATAGATATTTTTAAGGGGGGGGGACTAACAAACAGACAATTGTAGTTACGGGAACCATTCATAAAAACATATTTCTCAAAATACAATCACATATATTGACACCCGTTTTAATTAAATAAGAATAGTTATTGAATAAAATAAAAATTGATATAATTAAATTTTAAAATAATAATCGAATTTAATTAAATTAAAATAATTTTAAAAACTCACATATAGAATATGAATAAGATATTTATTAATTAGATACAACATTTATATAAAAAGTATTAATATTAATCAAATTCCTCATAATTAGAATTAGTTTGCATTTTAATTAAAAAGATATTCTACATAAATTTGATTTTCATCTGCAATTACTAAATGGGAGATGATTAAAATTCAATGAATAAACCACACTTTTGAAACATTCTTACAGTAAATCTATTAAAAATTAAAATCAGATAAACATTTTAATGATGGAAGTCTAAAAATATTTTCAGAAATAACTCAATTTAAAAAGTTCAGTTTCAAAATTAATGTAACAGAAAAAGCATTTCAACAATATGTTTATTATTTTATGTTAAATTGAAGTCTTTTTCAGCTTTTATTTTGTTGAGTTATATTTCTCTGTTACATCAGCTGCATATAGCATTCATACAATTTAAAATTAAATAAAGTAGAAGAATTGAGAATTAATTATTAAAAATTCATTCATCTACATTCGAGATTCACAACTGTAAATGGCCATCAAGAAATGACAATCAATTTCAATTTAATTCTGACAACTGTAAACATCATGACTGTTGAAGCAAACTAAAACATTAATTCGCAATATTATATATATATATATCAGATTACATAAATCTAGATAAAAATAAACAATGGGCATTTTATTCAAATATGGAAACTAAAATGTGCACAGAAATACAAAAAAGAACAAAAAATAATAATAATAAATATAAATGTAGAAAATAACAAATATATACATGTTAAACTAGATAGTTTTAATATTCGAATCATGATTTTTCTATTGCAATGTATACCATCAATCAATAAGATTTATTGAACATTTTAAAATCCTTTTTTGCAAAACACGCAAATATAAAGTAATAATGCATACAAAATGGTCGAAATTCACTTTATTGCACTACTTTATATTGCAAAACTGCAAATAAAAAAGGGAGGGGGGGAGGTTGAAGTTGCTAAAATGTAATTTTAAAGCAAGCAGTTAAGAATTACTTAAAATATCAACAAGGTTTTAATTTTACTAAAGAATTTCTTTATTAGAATTTTGAATCATTACTATTTAGAAATGAAGTACCTTTCTAAATCCGATCCATGAGCATTTATTGATTCAGTTTCTTGTTCCATTTAAATGTTGTTAAATGCTTGGCATACTACAGAAATCTCCTCGATATATTAAAACAAAGTTCGAATTTCTATTAACTTTCGTGTTAGTGAAAGTTAATAGAGTTCTTTTAGTGAAACCGGTCTCTCAGCTGAAAAATGACCTATTCTCTTAGAAGCATAAATAATCTTTTTCGATGAGGTCAATCATATCGCTGAAATAGAAATGTGCAGATAAACATTTTCCTTAATTTATTTTTTTGTATGCTTGGCATACAAATAAAATGTCCTCAAGAGACCAAGAAAAAGCTCGAGTGGCTGCTTTGCGAAACCTGTTCCTTCTCTCAGAACCGACTTCGTTGGAGATTGAAGGACCAAACATTTTCATCTTGAATGATGATATCAAAGAAACGGAAATGTATAGATATCCTTCTTTCTTAATTCATATACACAACAGATACCACAAGAAATGTATGTTGCAAAATACTCGGCATATCAATAGAATGTCTTCGAGAGACTAAGAAAAAGTTCGAATGGCTGCTTTGTGTAACCCGCTCTTGCCCGATGAACAGACATAGTCTGAAATCGATGGGTCAAACATTTTCATCTTGAATGAAGATATCAAAGAAATGGAAAGGTGTATATATCTTTTTTTCTTAATTTATATCCACAATAGATGCCATACGAAATGTATGTTGTTAAATGTTTGGCAAACTAATTAAAAGTCCTTGAGATATTAAGAGAAATTAAGGGTTCCCGTTTTGAGAAACCGGTTTTTCACTAGAGTTATCGAATTAGGCTGGTTATCATCAAAAAGTGAACCAATCATTTTCGATTAGAATTATATCATTGAAATGGAAAGGTACAGATTAAGTAACATCTTAATTTATATTCACAATATATACCACATGATATGCAACATACGTATTCAGAAAGATCTTTCTGACTTAATTTTATGTGATAAAATATAGCAAATTTTAACTGTACAAAATAAATAATATTTAATTTTGATCTGAAATACGGTTTTATGTGATTAAGTTTGCAACGTTCATTTCAACTAATTCATGCAGATAATAACCTACCAAGTTTAACAATATCCATTTTTAGGTATTTAACACAGTACAAACATTACGATTTGTATTTCATATAATTCATCTTTATTTTGTAATACATATCATTTTGTAAATATATTCATATGCATTTGTCTTATACAAATTGAAAACCAATTAATTGAAAAGGGGGGGAAAAAAAAAACTAAAAGCTCTGATAAAACAAAAATGGCATACTGAAATATAACTCAAATTCTTACTGTGTTCAAGAGATATCAGAGAAGTGAAATGAAATTGAATTTCAGGGAATCTTTCTTTGACATGGAAAAGTGTCTTTTTGAAAAGACAATGTTTCGAACATTACATAAATTAACAATAACAATTAATCAAGATATTACTTTTCAAATAATCTCAGAATTACCCATTTTTTATATTAACAAGAAAAGCGACAATGTAAAAGATAATATAGTACATTAAAGTCAACCTATATGAAAATTTTCAAATTACTTCAGACAGCTAAAATATCCAAACTTGGAGCTGTGGGGAAGTTTATGAATGATTTATTCATAAGTATGAAATTAAAAATAATATGAATAATTTTATGTCTTATTCTTTGAATAATATGAAAAATTACTATATATTGAATATGCAGAGTAATATATAATTTTCATAAATTCAAGTTTTCTTTTTCAGATATATACAAACGTTCCTTTGGTATTCAGAAGTTTCTCCGATTCCATCATTTATAAAACACTCCATTATATCGATTATTATTTTTATAAGCATGGTTCAACATAGTTTCCAGGAAAAAGCCCTGTTATTCCATTCATCACCCCTTCATACCATCCATCATCATTTTTCTTCAGAACATAGATAATTGCATTCTCAGAGAAAGAAAGCTCATCTTCTTTATCAGCAGCATAATCATAAATAGCCACAACTGAAAAAAAAAATTAAAAAGTAAAGACGATCGGCATTTTGAGATAATTAATAATAAAATTTCACCAGTATAGAAATTTCAATCGTATCCAGAAATTCGAAACTACAATCATTTTAAGATTAAACAAGGATCACTTTTTGTAAAGAATTCATCGTAACTTGAGTCATATGTTTGCATTTATATAAATACTAGCAGCCTTTGACGATCAGCCGGTTCGCCAATCTTAAAGCCCGTTAAAATTTTAAGAATTAAATATTTTATGCAATTTATATTTTAAAAGCATCTTCTTCCAAATAATTTAAAGCTTCAAATTTTGATAGTCATATAATTCGCTCATATATTATAAAGGCCTTCAGCCATAACATAATATGTCTCTCTCAAATTTTCTGTTAACTCTCGTAGAACTTATGTTTTAAATTAAAGCAGAAAAGATTAAGCTGCAATTTATATAACATTTTTTACTGAAACACAGCATTCATTAAAAATGAGAGCGTTGAAAACAGAGTTGTTGGGCATTTAAACCTGGTGGGCACTGAAGAATATCTTTCTTAATTTTAAAAAAAATCTCAAAAAATTTTCAACACAATTTTCTCAGATTCATCACGAACAGATAATTAATTAATAATGTTTAAATTTAAATACATCAAACACCAAGAAAATAAACAGAATCGTTTGAAATAATTGGTCGAAAGCATGTTAAGCCTAACCTCGTTAGCGCAGGGAAAAAACTATTAAAAATGGTGTGCTTTATAAGTATATACAAAAAATATTTAACTAAATACAATTTACTTACAAAGCATTCAACCAACCTTAAAACAATTTATTTACAAAGTGTACCTGAAATAAAATAAAACAGCAAACCAATTAATCAAGTCCGTATTCGTTGAAAATTCATTTGTCAATAATCAGAACACACTGCGCACGCGCGAACTTTCAACGCCAGTTGGCGTAACGCACATGTTTGACTTTCCTACGCCAGTAGGGGTAACGCAATGCAGATTAGAAATTTTTAATTTCCTTTATTCTGTTTTATTTTAATTCAAAACTACTTCAGAATGAATCCAAAGGATCGATTAATTAAAGATGTGTTATTTTAAATGCATCAAACATTAAGAAAATAAACAGAATCGTTTGAAATAATTGATCGAAAACATGTTACGCCTAACTTTGTTAGCATGGGAAGAAACAAGCCTCAGTCATATGGTGGAGGGGAAATGAAAATATTATTGGCGAGAAAGTTAGTTTTTAATTAACCAGCGGGTGACCGAGCTCCGCTCGGAGAAAACAGGTATCGAAGCTAACTCGAAGATTCAAATTTTCAATTGTGATTTATCAAAACAATACATGCCATAAGAAAATTTGTGAAACCATTGGTTAAAAGATAACCGGTTAAAGTGCACCATTGTAAACTATTCTAAACAAAGTTAGAGTTTGGAAAGGGAACTATTCTATACAAAGGTAAAGTAAAGGTAAAGATTGAAGTGTGTTGAAGTTCAATATTTTTGACAAATTTATTTAGAAAGACCAAACATATATACATACATAAGAAACATATTATAAACCTATAACAGCATAAACATAAAACTTTATTCGTTCGCCATATTGGCTATAGATGGCAGCACGTTATCGCTTGAAAATTTAAGTAGCCATTATGGCGAACTAATAAAGTTTGAAAATATCCTATCTGTAACTCCGAACTGCTCGACCGTAGCGCTTGAAAATCGGCGCCAATCGATTCCTCGTGGCCAAAAACCCCAGACCCCCAAGTTTACCGGAGTTTATTAATTCTGGGGTGATTTTCGACTTGGCAACCATTCCTCGTATTATAGTATTATAGATAAGAAACATATTATAAACCTATAACAGCATAAACATAAAACTTTATTAGTTCACCATATTGGCTATAGATGGCAGCACGTTACCGCTTGAAAATTTAAGTAGCCATTATGGCGAACTAATAAAGTTTGAAAATATCCTATCTGTAACTCCGAACTGCTCGACCGTAGCGCTTCAAAACCGGCGCCAATCGATTCCTCGTGGCCAAAAACCCCAGTCCCCCAAGTTTACCGGAGTTTATTAATTCTGGGGCGATTTTCGACTTGACAACCATTCCTCTTATTATAGTATTAGATAAATAAAATTCAAAAAAGGGCCCAAAGGTGCACATTCCTGACCTCCAATGTATACACGTACCAAATTTAGTAGCTGTAGGTCAAACAGTCTGGCCTGCAGAGCGCCAAAACACACTCAGCTTTATTATGAGTATAGATATAGATGAAATACTCATTAAAATAGATTTTTCTTTAGCAATTGAAAACATGTTCACGATTTTATAAAAAAATTGCAGAGTTTCCATCTATATTTTCACTTACTATAGTTTTAGATGAATTAAAATCTACAAAAGGTGGCCTAGTTCTTTAAATGCATGTACAATAGATTTTGTTCCGCTACATCAAAATATTAATATCACAGCAGAGACCAGAATTGTTTTTTTAGGCGTGGCATCCTCCAAAAGAAAATAATAAATTTGACAATATATTAATTTTTAAGTCAATATAATTTGTTATAAAAAGTAAGGACAAAAATAGTATGGTTTAAAAGAGTTTTTTAACACTGTTGCGATGCGTGAAGCATTTCTAAAAGTTCCTCATAATCCGGCCCAATCCAAAATGAGGTTTTTAAAATTACTATACTATCATTTTAAAGTATTTTAAGGATTTCCTATTTGGTTTGTGGGTTATAATCTGCTCATCACTGACATATAGAATCAAAAGTATTATGTAAAACAAATAAAACACATTTATTTAAAAAAAAAGATAGATTTAGCAAGAATTTTTATAGAAGTTGAAGGTGAAAAGCCAAAACATTGATTCGTTTTACAAGGTATTCTCTGGGAAAGTCATTTAAACTCAAGATTTCTATTCCCTTATCAGTGGCATACCTATATTAAACTATATATAGATAGCCTACTCTTATATAGAGAGATATGCATATTTGAAACAAGACCCTCATTTTTTTCTGATTCTTTAAAGTGGAGGAGTACTAAGACAGAAAGTGTAACTAAACCTAAATAATACATAAAATATTTTGTAATTGACATGATCTAAACAAATAACTTGTCAATGATCATTATAAATGAACAGCCCTAGAAAATAAAATATATAATGAATTTCTTTTTTAAATGCACATGAAACAAATTTCATAAAATTATTTCCGAAGTTTGATACTACACTTAACATAGAATTTTCTGCATTCAAATAAGCCTCAAATAAAAAAAATCGAATAATCGTTAGAACTGGATTTTTAATACAAATTTAATAAGAAAAACATAAGTCGAAAAGATACTTAATATATATATATAGTGTGTGCTCAAATCTCTTAATCCATAAAAAAAGAAAATGTATGTTATTTTTTTACCCTTATAAGGAAACTTTGAATATCGAAATAAATCCCTTGTTATAAAACTGTTCAAAAACTTAGGTAATTCAGTTAATATCTATAATATCATATATAATTGATTCCTTATTGTCAATTTTATGAATTAAAATTTACAATTAATAATGTTTAATAATATATCTAGTACCCTATCATAAAATTAAAATGCAGAATTAGTAATTTGTCTGTAATACATAAAATTGCATTTTGTAATAATTTTAGCAAAAACTATCTAACATATAAAAAAGGATACATGACTTCTGAAAATTCTGGTTGCTTTAAGTTTTGGAAATGTAATAAATTCCGCCTCCTCATTTTTATCGGTGCGAAAGTATTCATGATTTCATTGAAGACAGTTCAAACTCAAAAAAACTAAATCAAATTACTTTTTTCATTTTTTTGTTATACTTATATTGTGAAATTTATAACTTTCGCAGCTTGTACTTGACATCATTATCATCAAAAGTATCAGCAGAGCTGGCTCAAATAAATTACAAAACAAAGAAATAAATTTATAGATGTGTATATGTGGTTAAAAAAATCAGGCAGATATTTAGTAACTATATCTACAGCATCTTAAATCATAATATAGATTTTTGTGGTTTATATTTTCCATCAGTCTTTGTATATTATATAAAAATTATGTACGAATATTCAGACTCAAAACAGTAGCCCAAATTTCACAAGTTCAAGCGTACAGAATACTGTGATCTTTTTCTTCAGAATAATAGAAGTTTCAATAAATGAAAATTAATGTGGTCTTTCCCAAGTCTTCCTTTGACATTCAAAATAGGAAAAGTTGGGAAATTCAATTTTATTATGAGTGCGTCCTATTAATCATTTTTTGAAATATATATCTTGGTCATATGAATCATAAATATATTTTCTAATATTCATGATTTGATTTTCAATAACGCAGTTTCCGATACTTTATTTTATTGTTCACATATGAGAAAAACAACTCGTTTCTGAAAAGCATATGATACTTTCATTGAAACATTTTGAAATTTATACTATTTTAAACCACGCAGATGTTGAGTGTTCGTTGTTTTCATGAAAATAAAAAATCCTTTCATATAAATCAAAAAGATTTAAAATCTCTACTCCTTGCTTTTCAAGCAAAACAAAACAAAAAGTTATCCATTATGAGTTTTGCTACTATTTATTCTGTTTAATACGAAATAACTATAAGTTCTAAGCCCTAATCTAATAAAAATACATTTTCAATACGATTTTATTTTCCTCTCATTTAGCTGAAACCACATTAAATTTTAAAATCTTAGGAATAGGAGTTTATTAAAAAAGTTCTCCATAATACAACAAATTGATTCCTTAATTTTGCCGCCCCTTGCAACTGCATATAGAGCGCAGGTCCTGCCTACCCCATTCTAATTACGCCACTGTCTCTTATACCTTTTCTATTTTTTGAAGTACTGATCATTGCAAATTTATATTAAAGGCGTGGATTGTACATTATTTTTTAATATTATATTAAAAAAGGACAAAAATAAAGATTATCTTAAATTATATTTACAGATAAAAGACAACAAATATTAGATAAAACTGATGTCAAGAATGAGAAACATTCATTTTTTCAATTACATTATTAAAAGAAACTTTTCATAATAATTCCAACAAATCTTCACTTAAATATTTATGTTTGAAGATGTAGAAATGACATTTGACAAGGAAATTATTAGTTAGCATTGTTAGGTGAACATGAAGTTAATGTTTTTCTAATTCATTTCCAATAAAAATTTAAAAACCTAAATCAGGAACAAGAAAAGGCAAAGAGTTGGGAGAGTAATCACGAAAATCAATTTTTAACATGGATTTTAAATTATTGAATAAGCTCTACAGATTTTGAAATTTGTAGGCCACTGTGTCTTAATTAAAGTTCATAAATCAAATATAAAAACGTTTAATATAGAAAATACCCTATTTATAGCACTATTATGAACTAATATTTTTTTTAAAAAAAGGTATGGATGCTAATTTATAGGAAAAATGTTTTTCATTAGCTGCTAGTCTCTGAACAAAGGTACTTAGCAATTAATATTACTGATATATTTTTATAACTTTATTTATCTACATAAATAAAATAAAACTGATGACATAAAAAACTGAACTTTTATTATAATGGAACAAAAAAAGAATAAATATTTTTTTTTAATCTTCCAAATCATAAAATTTTAAAAATTAATGATGCCATATAATTCTTACAATGAAATTATCACATAAATTAAAAATAACACTGATGATTTCAAACAATGTTTACTAATAATCTGTATAAAAGATATTACCCTTTTCAAGATAATTCTTTGGAACCCAATCAGGATCATGATTTCGATGAAGAAAAGGTGGTGATGGTGGATTATAATTTTGACTATACAAACTATCATCTTCAGGAGGTGGTGGAGGTAAAGGAGGAGAGGCTAAAAAGTACAGTGACATATATATGTATGTATAAGCAAAATTATATCAGTTTGACAAATAATGATCATAAAGTTTTTACTTTAACAACAGGGAAAATATCTGAATATACCATATTTTTTTATGACTGCAAACAAAATTGTACTAAACATATTAAAACAAATTAGAGAATTTCAATTTTATTAAATGAAAGAGCTTGCAAATAAAACAGCACCTCAAAGATAGATACACCAAGTGATTTAAAAGTTCATAAACATTTGAAAATTTAAAAATTTTCAAAATGATGATTGAGAAGGTAAAAATAGACACACATGCTTGAAATAACATTGGGTTTTATTGAAACAAATAAAACAAAAAGGGGAAAAAAGAGGGCTGGACAGCAAAATGTCAGTGATGTTGTATGAGATAATGAACTGCGATAAATAAGGGAATATATTGCACTAGAAACCATGCCTTTACCAGAAAAGGTACAGTTATTGAAGCTGTACTTAAGAATGAGGCATCTGCTACAGCAGTGTTATGATTCTGTTACCATCAGAAATATATTTAAAAGGATACAGGTGAATTTTCGAATATTAACGGAGTTTTATTACGAGCTTATGATTTTATGAGATATTTTAAATTTAAAAGCTACACATTCATTTTGAAGATCTCATTAATTAAAATGCTAATTTTAAGATGGAGAAACAGAATACTGACCATTTATTTTAATTTCAAAATAAATAAATCATTGCATAACTAAACATATCTAATCTACATAGACCTTGTATTCATCGTTCCTTGGTTTCATCCTGCAGCACCAACTACAAACAATAGCTAGTTTGTTGAAATACAACATTTTGTAGAATCTGAGAAAACATCCTACAGTATACTTTATTAAACTATTTACTAAATTTTATGGACACGTAATATGTAAAATGTTTTTCAGGAATAAAAAAAAATGCTGAATTAATTAGCTACTTAAGTAAAGAATAGACAATAACATTTCTAAACAATTATGTTTTGAAGTAACAAAATAAAGATAACAATTTTAAAAGAAAGCAACTTTATGAAATCTTATTTAGTTTAGATGCAAAATTAGAGATATACACAATAAAGGAAATTCATGATAAAATAATGATCTAAAGTAAAAGCTAACATAAAGTAACTGTATTTTAAAAAAAGTAGCATGCATAAAAATAACAAAGAAACTATACAATGAACTAAATTAAGACACAAAATGCAACTTTTAAAATCAGAATACAAACATTTGTATTTTGTATGTAAAAACTCATAGAAAAAATAAGAAATGGAGAATAAAAACTTTTTTTGAATCTAAATCTTTCTTTAAAATACAAAAGTATTTTAGTTGAAGGAATATATATTATTCCTTAATTAAATATGTGAGATCAGAAAGGCGATACTATTCCTGCAGTTAAAGAATAAATATATTTTGAAAAATATGTAAGTGATATATGGTACAATTTTAACAAAAATACTTCTCATAAATTATTTTCCATGGGATCAAAATGGGAATTTTCAGAATAACATTTTGAAACATTTTAACACATTAAAAAAAAATGGACAGCTATAATTAAAATTTTTGGATTGTAAGCCAATTATATTAGCAAGAAAAATGTAGTCTTTCATACGAGTTAAGGATATGGTATGTATCTGAAAATGAAAATTCAGATTTAATTTTCAAAATGTGGCAATCAACTGATAAAGATACTTATATACCAAAGACTCATAGAAAATTACAAGATTTGTTTTATTTTATATTAGACAGTATAAAAACCAAATAAAAAATCTCTAAATATTGACCAGTGCTTCAATTGTATGCAGTTTTGAAATTATGTCTAGTTCATCAATGACATAACAGACAGTTTCTTGTGGGGATATACAAGAAGTTTCTTGTGGGGATTTTTTTTTATTTCTCCTCATAAATAATATCTTAAAATTTTTCTCACATTTCCGCACAACTCTTTCAATATAGAGAATTACAGATTTCTTTCTTTTTCTTTTTTGTTAAAAACTGACCTAAAATAAAATATTTGGTACTGTATATTTTCCTGCTCATTTATATTTACTATCAAAGCTTTCATCAAAGATGTCACGAAGAGAAAAAAGTAATTCCTTATCACAGGATTTACAAATCTGAAATGGGTTTTTTTTCCTTCTGTCATTTTGATATCTATATTTATTTTTTGTATTTTATCCTTTGTTCTCATTTTAATTTCTACATTCTATTTTTCTCTTCCTCTATAGCTCAAGTATAATTTAAGTAATACATTGTTCAGAAAAAATTAAACCAATTAATATTAGAGAAATAATTATAAATACTTCATGAATGCCAATGATTGGCATTGATAAATAGTATATCAGTACAAAAAAAAACATTGTAGAAATATTTTTTTATTACATATATGTTTAATAAATAAAGTCACATTGATGAAAAAATTATCACATTTGAGAAAAAAAATTATGAAAATAGTTAAAATTCCTTTTTAATTTGCAAAATATAATTATTTTATTTATTATATAGTTCAGTTTCAAACATTATAAATGTAAAATGCCTAAAATTTGTATGCAATCAGCATAATTATTTGGGCAAGATATCCTAGGATGAATGGGATAGAATTTATAAAACTAACTTATTACAATAAACATGTGGCTTCAGGGCTTAACTATTCATTTATAAAAGATCATTATGGTATCTACAAAGCATTAAAAAAATTATGTTAGTAACAAAGAAAAGGACCGGAAATTTTCATTGAAAATTTGAGTAGTTACTTACTTTTGGTACAGTAAAACAATCTTTTAAATATTTAATCTTAGATATGCAGCAACTAAAAGAATTTTCAGGAACAAATATGATGTTATGCTTCATCGATTTGGTGGAAAAGTCATTAATTAAAAACAAAGTTTCTTTTAAGCAATAGTGCAGATGTCCCATTTCATACTGATCACCTCTAACAGTGAATTTCTCACAAAAGTTAATATGCCAGATAAAATGATATCTTAAATATCAAGAAATATAAAAACTTATAATTAAATAGTTAATAGTTTAGAATTAAATAACTAAAGATCTATCTTATTTCACTCCTGAGATATGCAAATGGTATTTAAATTTTATAAAAAGTATATAACTTTCAATCAGATAAACAGAAATAAAAAAATACAATTAAAAGAACTTACCGTTTCTAGGATGTTCAAAATCTCTTGATATAGAAGCAGGAAGTTCTAAGAGCAGAAAGTAATTTAAGTAGAAGGAAAGTAAATCACCATAATGTTTTCATATCAATATTTTAAATTCTTAAAAACATGACCTTATTTTTAGAAACCAGTATGTTAAGCATTTTCTTAACTAACATAAAGAATGTCATTCTTTAAATAATCACAAGCAACTATTGCAGAATAATTTACACATTAAAAATATCTTTTTTGAAATCAAATAGCTTTTGGATCAGATAAATAGAAATGAATTTTTAAAAGAATGATATAATTTATTATGAAACAGGAAATTAAGAAGAGTCATTTACTTCTTCCCCTGAAATAATGTAACAGTTATACTTAAAATGAGATCATAAGAAAATATACAAAGAAAGTTAAAATTTCATTTAGAGCAGAAACAAACTATTTATCAGAAGTTCCACTTTGGGTCCTCATTTAAATGCAATAAAACATTCTTAAAGAGAATCAACAGGCACACACTTTTGTCTTACTATTTTTTTAATACTCTTGGACGATGATGGATATTCTTCAAGAATAAATGAATTAATTTAATGTGGTTTTCTAAAACCAGTATTAGCACCACAGACAAAGCATAATTCTAATTTGTTAAAAAAATTATATTAATTTTTTAAAATACTAATTCATTAAAAAATTTCTATTAATTTTTTAAAAACTAATTCATTAAAAAAATTGCATTCTCAATGATTAACAAACAAAAGTTATGGATGCAATAAATTCAACCATTAAGTTATTTTAACAAAAACATTGTAACAAATTTTTAATACACAAAAATGAAATATAAATTGATACCTGGAAATTTTTCATTCAAGTCTGGTGGTGGTGGTGGAGGAGGAGGAATCATTGAAGTACCAATTGTATTGGAATGATGTGCATGAGTCATTGGATGAACCATACCTATTTGCGGTTTTGAAGAAATCATACCCTGAGATGATTGTGAAGAAGAGAAAGCCATCGGCAAAGTTGAATATCCAGAAGTTCTCTTTGTTTCTTGTGCTCGAGGATGACCTATTGGATAATTAGGTGCATAATCACTAGGTACTTGAGGTGGTGCAATTGGTGGAACAGGAGTTCGGTATTCTTTGGTACCCCGGGATAAACTACCACCAGGTCGGACAGGTTGTGGAGGAGTAGGTGGTTTACTGGTTGGAGCTGGTCCAGCACTACCTCCATTAAGTGTACTCTGAGAAATAGAAGTAAGAGCATTTCTTGACCAAGGAGCATTGCCAGTAGATTTAACCCCATGACCAACATTGTCCAGAATAGTGTAGTCAATCGGTTTTCGGACATATTTAATAGGGCGCTCTTGGTTAGCAGGGGCTAATATTTTATGATGTCTCACTGTATTTTTATTGGTAGTTAAAACTCCAATTTCTCTTCTAGCAATTTTTTCTTTGTGTATCATGACAGTCTAAAATAAAATAATTACATAATAATAAAAAATTCCAGTATTAACAATGAAAGAAAGGTGCTAAAAATCAAAATCAACATAGAAATAAATAAAAAATGGTAATAATAATAAATCAAAAATTATTAAAGAATATTTAAATTTCTCTTACTTGTGATATATGGTTGATTTGAGACTCCATTTCTGCTAGTTGAGCTGTTTGCAAATCAAGCATATGTAGCAAGTTGTAGGCTAAGGTATTTAACTGATAAGCAACACTAGCAAGAGACTGAGTAGTGTAGTTTTTGGTTTCTTCAAGAGCTAGTCTCTTATTTTCAGCCTTAAGGGAGGAAAATAATAAAAATCAAAGATTAAATTCGTGTATATGTTCTGAAGCATGTAAAGTAAATATTATTTAAAAAAGAAATATATACAGAATCAAATGGAAAGGAAAGTAATGAAAGAATATGTTTGCTAAAATTAAAATAAGTATAACACATAATAATATTTATATGATATTATTTTAAATACCAGATTATCTATAGGGTGACTGCTAGATATTCAAACACTCCAGAAAATAAGAATTGATTTAAATAGTTCGATAAAAAAAATGTATCTTTCTTTCTGTTTCATTGACAGTTTAATAATAATACAGATAATTTTCTTTATAAATCAAAAATTTAGAATTATTTTAAGACAAATGCTTCGCCCATCCATGAACGTTTTAGAGATCTTTAATAAAATATTTCTTGAAAGTAAAATATTCAAGCAATTCAGATTCCTTGGTTTTATAATAGTCCACTTATTGATGAAACATAAATTGAGTATTGGAATCTGCAAGAATCAATCTAAGCTTAGATGTCAACCCTCAATTGATGGGGAAAAGTATATAAAAATATTCATGAAAAGGTACAAAGAAATCCACAATTTTTTGCAAATAAGATGGCTGCAGAAGAGAACTTGAGACATAAGAATCATGCAAATTAATATAAATGAAAACCTGAGTTTTCAGCCTTATTGCAAATGAAAAGTTCAAGGTTTGACTGAAACCTAAGTAATAATATTATCACAAAGATGGCAGAAACTACCAAACTGGTGTGAAAAGAAAAATGCTCCTTGAATAATATTTTTCAGAGATAAATTATTTAACTCTGAACAATACTCTAACACTAAAACAATGTCATACATGCATATTGGTGGCACTTTGAATGAGGTAATGTTGCCAATACTCTCAATTCTTTAGTGATGTTGACTGAGTGGATTCCATGAGGCAACATAATGTGGTCACAGACTAAATGTTGCAAAGCATATACTTTTTATTCAAATTTCCACCAATAATTTTATTAATACTGAAATCTCTTTCAATTTTTGCTTGTTCAAGAGAAGGAATGAAAATAATTTTCAACACTATCCACAGTTAAGTTTCTTTCTTTGCTTCCTTTCTTTTATTTTTTTCTTTTTAACTTATGGTCTTCAAATAAGGGATTTAAGCAATTTCATTTTCTAGATCTTTAAATTCTAAATTAAATATTTTTAAAAATTTAAAGGTATTAATTTAGTTTGCAAGACTAACAGATGATCTATAAGTAACTTTAGAACAGTATAAATACTTTGCTTCAATTTTATTTTTGGAAGCCTCATGATTCACATTCAGAGTATTCATTTTGGAAGATCACAGTGAACTAAATACACATTTTTCAACATATTGTCTAAAAGTTCTAAGCTTTTATCCCAAAATTACTTGAAGGAAAAATACTTAAATAAATTCACTAAATGATGTTGAAATATAACTAGATAAAATTCCATACAAAAAAAAAATCATGCACAGAAAAGCAATAACAAGTTAAAGTTCTTGTTAAAAATTAATATTGTGATGGTTTTCCATTAATAGAATTAATAATTGATAAAAAAATAAGGGCTTTACCCCTCTCTAAACAAATAAATATCGTCAAAAGAATAGGCAAGTAAATGAAAGGTATATATATATATATATATATATATTATTAATACTTTGCTAAATAGAGATAAACCCTTTCCTGTTGATATCTTGATTCAATCATGTCTGTTACATATTAAAAAATCATTAAATGTAAAAAAAAAACATTTAATCTAGTAGATCTAGTGTTATTCTATTACACAGTTAAGTCCCCTCCTTAAAATGAGTAAAAATAAACACTTCAACAAAAAAACAAGCATTGTGAAGGCTCTTATATAGAACCAGTAAAAATAAGCAGTTTTTAATGATGTTATGTATCATGTGAGTCCTGGATTAATAAAGATATGAAAATCAATGCAGAATGTTACAAATAGAATACACTGGATATACATATATTGTTTGATGGCTACATATATCAGTTAGAGAAAAAATTCCAAAAAATAATGGGATATCTTAGCAAGATTCTGAAACACTGCACCTAACCAAATCAACACTGGCTTTGCTTCATGCCAGTTGTTCAAATTTTATCAAGCAAGATCAATGGTAGCATTTAATATTGAATCTACATCTTAAAAGAATTACATGTGGGAATTACAGAGGCTAAAGTCAATGCTAACATCACAGAAGTTCAGACTTTCTTAATTCCCCATATAGTATGAATTAACAATTTATATCTTAAAATGAATCATGTTACAATCATTAATGTCATAAGAAACTATCTTTGGTTCATAATAATAATGAAGATTGATTTGAACAAAATTATTTCTATATAACTACCTTTCATATTCTTTATTCATAATATAGATGCCTTTATAATTTTCAGTTTTATATCTGTGAAATAAAAGATTTAATACTTGTAATAAAAATTTGTAGCCACCCTATATATAAATAGAATTAGAATGCTTTCCTCCCACATAGAAATGTAAACAACTGGTAGATTTTCTTCAATGTTTGTACGAAATGATGAAATATAAGAAAGGTTTTAGGGAAGATTTCATGGCAATTTATTATTTAATTGATATCTTTAAAACTAGAAATCATGCATTCACTGTGTGTGCACAAGCATATAACATGGAGATATCTAAGATTTGTTCAGTACATTGGATTTAAATTAGGCAAAATATTGGAGAAAGATATTAAAATTTTATTCAAAATCAGATTACTTGCTTTTTAAAAACTAAGTGGAAACTAAATTAACTGTTTGAACTGGCTGCCTTAAGAGCCCAAATAGTAAATACATACTGAATGGTTACTTCAGCATGTATTTACTGTTTGGGCTATGCATAAGCAAATTTTTATCATTGCTCAAAAATTACAAATAACATAATAAAAATCAGTTTCCATAGTTTTAAAAATTTGTTTGGAATGGGTTATAATTTTTTGAGGAACTATATTAAAAATAATCTCTATTCAAATATAAATATGAGAAAATAATATAACCCATTATAATAAGATTTTGCATGTATTTTGAGTTAGAATATTCATATAAAAGAATATTTTACATTAAAAATATACATATTAAGAAAGTGCTTGTTAATGGCTGCATTGGGAATCTGACAACTGAGTCTGTTAATATTAGACATGTTTTTATTATATTAAGTACAATATTTACGCTTTCTAGTTTTAAACATCCAATTCCATATAAAACTTTATTTTAAATATTAATAAAAGATGCTTCATACTTTGCTCAGAGTTTCTGAACTATAAAAAAGGTTTGAATTAAGTTTTTTGACATTTAATTAAACAGTTAATATTTCATGAGTGGAAAAAATTAAAATAATTTCATCTGGAGCACAACTAAGGTATATCAGTTAGATGAAAAATATATATAAGCAATACATGTTCAGCCAAGGAGACATTCATACTTGAAAATAGTTAGCTTCACAGTATTCAGCCACCTTCTCCAAATTTGAATGGCTATCTAACAAAGACTGTTGACCTTCAGGAATATGATGATCAATGAGGGATATAAGATCTGCCATTACAGACGGCATTTTTACTGCAAGAAAAATTCACTGATATTAAAAAGATTATACTTTATGAAATATGTGTGTGCATGTACAATAACCAATAATTTCACATTAACTGTATTCTTAAAAAAATTAATTTATGATAACTGGAATTCAAACTTCTCTTTAATTTCTGAGTTGCAAGTTCTTTATTTTCTATTATCCTTAAATAGGTGTCATTTTAGCTAAATCGAGGGAAAATCTCCTTTAGAAGCTATATAAACTCTGAAAACATTTGCAATACCCTCTTCTTCCTACTTATTGAAATCCTGTTATATATTTATTACTGCCTGGTCATGGCTCTGAAAAAGATCTTTTAAAAGGCATATCAAAAAGAACACTTTTTTTATACATCATGATAAGAAAGATGCCATTTAGAAAACCCCTCAACTGCTTCATTCCCAAGCATAAAAATATTCTATTTATACACATATATAAAGGATACCCCCAAAAGTAAAATAATTGTTTGTTTTCTTAATTATTGCAATTAGATATATATTTCCAAATGCAAAGTTTTATCAAATTAAGTACTCAAACATGTGAAAATACTTTGATTTCAACAGAGGCTAAAAATAAAAAGTTCCAAAAATTAAATTTTTACACACCTCCATAGGGGGAAAAAAATCCAATTAAATGTGTTTCTTACACTCATCTACAAGTACACAAAGTTTCATTTTTCTCACTGTACAATTTTCTAAGGTGTAGAAAAAAATTGGTTTAAATCATTTTTCCATACCTTAGACTGGAATTTGAATGAGTCTTCTGCAGTTTTTTACAGATAAAAAACATAGCACAAAAGGCTGCTATGCAGTGTAAATAAGAATGATCTACTTGTGACAACATCTATAGAACTGACAAAGGCCTAAATAATTTAGAGATAATGCCATTCAAAACAAACCAAATATAACAATCACCATTCAGTATTCTTTTGTAAAAATAGGGCTAATGAAAGAGTTTCTAAAAATGATATACCACATATTTATATTAACTTTGCTGAAGTATTCTTTTCACAGATATTTTTGAAATGATGAGTTCTGAATTCACTGTTTGTACACCAGCATGAGGATAATTTGGAAAGCAAGTCAAAATGTCATTTTCTGCATAATGCCTGATTTTCCCCCAAGGAAATTAGAATCCTGCATTACAGTTGTTGGACCATTAATTAAATACATTTTCTAGAAGAGTGCTGTTAAACTTGGAATATAACATTAGTATTCTTCTGCAGCTAGAATAGCATTATGATTATATGTAATGTAAATCATCAAAATTTTACAATGTTTTACCCTAATATGGAAAGATTCTTTTGGAAAGTTTAATATCACATACACAGTACAGAATTTTACAGAATTTTTACAGAAGTACAGAATTTTTTCTTTTTTAGTATTCCCCTACTTCTCTGAAATATCTTAAATACTCAATTTCTAAAATTTTGTTACAATGAATATTTTTACCAAGATATAAATATAATAAATGGTTCCATTTTAATTACTGATCTATCCCTGAATGATATGAATTTTAAAATAAGCATATTTCAGTAAAAATTGCAAGTAGAAGTGTGAAACTTTGTACGTGAACAGATGAATGTAAAAGAAACTTTTTACAAATTGACATTTTAAAACATTATAGGAGCCACACATTTTAATTTTATTTTCTAACTTTTTATTATTAGCCTCAATAGAAACCAAAGTACATTCATACAATTGTCAACCTTATTTAATGAAACCTTGTAACTGGAAGTATATGTCTAAGTATATCCTTTACAAAAATAATTGTTTGGTCCATTTTGGGGGTGGGGAGTGCTCCCTGAATGAAGAGCAAAATATTTCAGAGCTCAGAGATACTACTCAATATCAGGCTGAATAAAAAAAAAAAAATCCTTTCAATTTTAAATCTCATTTTAGTCCTTACTAAAATACACTTTTACATCATAAAAAAACTCTAAAAATAACCTACATCTAAAGTGCATACTTTCAGTTTAATTACAAGAATAAATGTAGAGTTTTCACTGATACTCAAATGTCAGTTCAAATAATGAAAGAGTTCTGAAATTTAATAAAATATAATGTATTCTCAAAAGAAATGCAAATTCAAAATATATTCAGTGAGATTATTGTAGCTACCACTGCAATACTAATATGTGATAAATATTTCATATAATCTAGATGTTCATAGTTTCAACAAAGAAGTTTTAAATTTTTTAATAGCTATATTGATTAAGAACCCTCATTTCAACCAGTATCCATTACAAATTACTCTTAATACTGCATTATAAGTAAAATAAGGATTCCCCCCCTCTTTATCTTACTTTAATTTCTATTGATTCCATGGCTTTTGGGACTGACCCTGTTTGAATATGAACTGTAATCACTGTGAAACCCAAGCAAAGTATTTTTTAATGATACATTTCAAGATTCATCTACACTTTTTCATGATATATATAGATAGATGGTAAAAGTAAAGAATAGTGTGCCCCTTGCTGCACCATGGATGCCAAGTCACCAATAAAGATGGTGGACAAAATAAACACTCCTATGAAATAGCTATAGTTACTACTTTATGCATAAAATTATGATCTTAACTGATAAGTATTAGAATTTTGATTTTAATTTGAGATTTACTTAATCTGTAACTGTGATTTTTATGAATTTTTTTTAACTTTTGGGATCACTATCGCTGCTTATCTTAACAATTTTGTAGAAGTTTTTCAAGTTGGCTGTACCGGTGTGTTGTGTAAAGAGCAAAATTTAGAACATGTGATACCTGTTGGCATCTGAAGAAAGCCCTGGGCAAAATTTTTTAACTTAAAAAAACATCCTATGGCTTCGCTACCAACGGGAGCGGGAATTTAGTAGCTTCGCTAACACATTGAACATACGGACTGTGTGGATAACAGGAACAATACATACAAACAAATATCCTCTTAAATATATATATGTATATATATACTCCACTCCCCCTTCATTAATTCTATAGATTCAAAATACCTTAACTCTACATCCATTCTTGCACAATTGCCATCATAACAAATTATTAATGGAATGATCATAAAAAAACGCAGCAAAAGAATTACGAGGACTCCATTGCAGCTGTCTTTTAATGTGAGAACGCAGACGATTTCGTAAATTACGATTTCAGACGATTTTTCAAAGGGCATACTAACAATTGAAAATAAAAATTTCCTATTCACATTCACATTAAAAAAATAGAATTTATTATTAATTGTAAAAAAAACTTTCAATTATAATAAAGAGCAAAATTAAAATCCTTAATCTTTATTTTTTATTATTTTTAATGTAACATCTTTCATAAAATATTTGTAGTTCATGTGCAACTCAACTGTTATAAAAAGTAGTAAACAAAACAGAATTAGGGTTGCTAGAAGAACGTTCCATTGGGTTGCCATATTGGCGAGTAACCCAGGGGCACACCATCCTCCATTTCACCCTACGAGAACTGCAAAGAATTTCATTGCAGCTGTCTTTTAATGTGAGAAGACAGATGATTTCATAAATTACGATTTCAGATGATTTTTTAAAGCACACACTAACAATTGAAAATAAATATTTCCTTTTCATACTCACATTAAAAAAATAGAGTTGTAGTTATTGGTAATTGTAAAAAAACTTTCAATTATAATAAAGAACAAAATTAAAATCTTAATCTTTATTTTTTACTATTTTTAATGTAACATCTTACATAAAATAGTTGTAGTTCATGTACAACTCAACTATTGTAAAAAGTAATAAGTAAAACAGAATTAGGGTTGCTAGAAGAACTTTCCATTAGATTATTGCGAGAAAATTGGGGTGGACAGTATGCTTCTCTTCCCCCATATATATATACTTAAAATAAGTAAATTGTAGATCTGAAGAAGCCGTTAACTATTCTGTTAACGGTCATTTTATCTACAAGTGACACAAAGAACACAATCAAATTGGGGGGTTGGGGGGCAGAAAATGATTATTACTGAAAAATCTGTATTTCACAGACAGCAGTCCTGATAATAATTTAAAATATCAGTATTTTAAAAACTTCATAAAGCTGCCAGAATCAGCACTTCAAATACTCAATATAGAATAAAAGAACTTAAAATGGGGCACTTAAAAAAACAAAAACATATTCATTGCATACAAATAACAGAATAATCTGGTATAGTTTCTATTGTTTAATAAAATGCAAAAGATGATGGCTTTTAAAATAAAAAAGAGCAATTCTTTAAAATGTAACAAAGAAATAGACAAACTTTATATATATATTATTGAATTTATATATGTGCATACTATATAAAATTTGTATAGTATGTTTTATTTACAACATTAAGACCATTTTCAAATGACAGTAAGAAAATGAATTTCATAAATAAACTTTCAAAAACATTTATTGATCAGAATCAAATTTTCTGTTTTAAATTTAAAGGAAATAATTCATAACTGTATAAAATGTTTTGCTCTATATTATATATAAAAACTAAAGAATAGTAAAATAAGAAAAATGAGATACATTTCAACAACAAAACATAGTTGAAAACAGGTTAGCTATGTTGATACATGAATAAAGAAACACAAATTTAATATATTGATGATAAAAAGGAAAAAAAGAAGAGCTTATATGGAATGTGAAATAGTACTTTTCTATTTTTATACTCTTCAACCTTTAATTACAATTAAAATACTAATTTAATTCTAGTATAACACTTATACATACTTTTTTACTTGACCTCAAATTTTTAAAGTTTTTTTTAGATATACAGAAATAACATAACGACTCCTAAAATTTATTATCAATATTATATGGAGCTATATTATAAACTCTCATTTTTTGTAACATTGCCTATTTCTTCTTTTAGAGAGAGTTTGCTACTTTTAACAATAAAAAAATAATACATAACTCAATAAATTAAATTCTTAGATATCTATCTCTTTCTGATAGTATAATTTTGACGACAATAGTGAAAGTCAAAATTTTCTTTAAATCAACACAAAATGTTAAATAGTTAATGCAAACAGAGACTTAAAAGAGAATTTTAGACCGATTTTATTTATAAGCCTTTTATATCTTTCTTGATTGAAAAAATTGTAAGAAAAATAACACTTCTCTTCAATTTATGAAACAGGATTATAGAATATATGTTGCTATAGAGAGATGCATAAAATTATAAATATACTTTTTATACAGAAGACTTTGAACGACACCTTCTTTAATCGCTAATAGGAGATTTTCCCAGCCTTTATATATGTATATATATATTTATATGTATATATAAAGAAAAAAAAGTATTACAAGAAATTGAGAAAGAATTATGCAACAATACTTAAGTTCAAAGTTCTATTTCATTTCATTTCTTTCGATTTCGAGAAATATGCAACTTAAGTTGGTTTTACTTCAAATGACTTAAACTTCTCGAAATCCTTATGAAATAAATAATTGTGCCCTAGCAAAAAAAATTGAAATTAAATAAGATAATATTTGACAATTTTCTCTCATCTGTGCTTATAACATTTTTATTTAGCATCATTTTCAATATTTTGTAATTGACTGCGCTGTTAACGAGCTACAATATCCATGCATTGCTTCCGAAATTCTCTGTAATATAAAATTATTGAATTCGGCAACAGTCTTGTAGTAGAGGTGGTATCCGTTTTGATTTTGTTGCTTGCTATTTACTCTGGTGTTGAGCATCGTGAGGCAGAGATGTCGCATCAAACTGGAATACAAGGTTAGTTCTGTCACCAACCAGATTATCATTTTTTTGTGTGTTTTGTATAAAATTCTATGCTTGACTGTTAACTATTATTATTTGAAAAAGAGGCGTCTTTCATCCATTGTATAATAACGCCGGAGTTAATTTACGGAACTCGAGTTGGAATTTGTTCATATTGTAATTTAGTATATTGTGTTCTGTAATGAAATTATTTAAGTCTTAAATTTCAAATATAGCAAACGAAGGAATTGGGTTGTTTAACATTACAATTACTATTCGTTTCTTTTTTACGTGCCCAGATCGCGTCTAATGATGCTGATCCAGCAGGCCACCTCAGACATATTTAAAAAGGCAAATTTGCGACTGTATTGAATGAACATGTATATTGATTATGAATTTCTAAATTATTTGAGATTGTTCTATTTTTCACGAAAGATATTGTTTTAATTCTGTACATTAAGAAGTATTTGAATTGGAAGACATTTATTCTGACCTCATAATTTTTATTGTGTGAAGCTCATTCTAAGTAATTGAGAAATTGAATTGAATGAATTATCCAGTTTCTAGGTGAAAATTTTTAGATACATATTTGTTTTTTTATTAATACTTAATGGTATTAAGATGTAATAATTGTGTAATATGATGAAAGGTTATAAAAGATTATTAAAATTTGTTTTATTGAATTAACAATTGTTTTTATTGAATGTCATATTATGTGTGCACCTTTGGCTAATAAAATTACATTCAGATAAAATCAATAATTAATGTTCTAAACATTTTTTCATGATTATTCTCTCTGTTATTATAAATGATCTTATATTGAATTTGTCAAAACATTCTTTTTATGAGAAACACTTTTATTATTATTTTTTTTCACCACTCTGGTGCATGAGGCTACAACAGTTGTACACTATTTAACATCTGCTTTAAAGTTTCTGTATATGGCCACAGAATAAAGTTACACCAGAATTTCATATTATTTATTGTGTGTGAAAACAATTTTTTTATTGTAATGACAGTATATATATATATCCTAATTTTTTTAAAAAAAATTCTATTAAAGTTTACTGTTCAGATTTTTCTGAAAATTTAAAATACTGCAATTTTCTGAAATATTTAAAATGTACATTAATTTAAGAGCTTTATTTTGCTCAGTATTAGTTAAAATTTGTCCCTTATTACTTAGAAATCTATTTTGCAGTTTGTGAGAAATAAAGATTTTATATTTAATTGATAACTTATTATAGCTTTTTAACATGTTACCAATAATTTCCTATAATATGGAAGGAAAATTTGTTGAAGTGAACTTATCAGAACAAAAGAATATATTATACAGTTCATTTCAAAATTTAATGATTAAATAATTTTGGTTATGTTTAAACAGTTATCATTTGTATGTGCATATGCATGTTGCTTTTATTTTTCAGGAAGTGCTGAATTAAAAGAATTTTTCAGCAAGTGCAAAGATGGTACAATTCGAGCCTTTAAAGTTGCTATCAAAGATGGTAAACCTTGCTTTTAGCTTATGTCTGACAGCTAAAATATTTTTGCTTACTGTTAAAAAATTATTATGAAGTACAAGATTTCTTAAATTTTTAATTATACTTGAAAAAAATTAATTTCAAAGCCATAATTTTTCTTAGTTATAGCTGAATTTGCATATCAATGCTTTAAATTTTTAGATCATAGTATAATTTTAAAAAGAAATATTTACACATTTTATGTGCTAAAATTTAAATTTAATTTTGTTGCATGATGTCCTAACTTTCAATATTTTAAAGTTATAGTCAATGAAGTATTACTAGTTTTGATTTGGTTTCAAGTGACAAAATCACTTCCGCAGTTGCATAATGTTCTTCTGTAAAATTGAAGTTTAGTGTGCCCTTTGCTGTTCTAAAAATACCAAGTTGCCAATAAAGATGGTAGACAAAATAAACACTTCTATGAAAAAGTTATGGTTATCACTTCATGTATTAAAATTATGATCTTAACTGATAAGCATTATAATTTTTATTTTAATCTGAGATTTATTAAATCTGTAACTGAGATTTTTATTAAATTTTTTTTAAACCTTTGGAATCACAATCACTACTTACCTTAACAGGTTTAAAGAAGTTTTTTGCATTGTCTGCACCAGTCTGTCGTGTAAAAAGCAAAATTTAAGAGCACACAATGCCTTTCAATACCTGATGAAGACCCCAGGCTAAATTTTATAGTTGAAAAAAAAAACAAAAAAACTATGGCTTTATTAGTGGCAGGCACAAGAATCTAGTAGCTTCGCTAGCAGATTGAACATAAGGACTGTGTGGGTTACAGTACCTACAAGCAAATATCTTTTCCTAATTTCATTAGCTGTTATATATTCCACTCGCCCTTCATCCATTCTGCAGATTCAAAATCCATTTACCCGACCTCCGTTCTTGCACCTGAAGAATTGCGATAACTGCCGAGAATTCCATTGCAGCTGACTTTTTAAGTACGAATTTGGATGATTTATTAACGTGCATACTGACAATTGGAAATAAATATTTTTAATTTGTATTCACATTAAAAATAGAAACAAAGTATCTTATTAGTTGCAAAATAGCTTTCAATTATAATAAAGAACAAAATTTAAATCCTTAATGAATTTTTTTTTTATTTAACATTTTTCACTAAATAGTTGTAGCTCATGCAAAATTCAACTATAGTAAAAAAAAATAGTAAACAAAACAGAATTAGGGTTGCTAGAAGAGCATTCTGTTGGTTTGCCATATTGGTGAGAAACTTGGGGGGGGGGGCACTAATCTTCACTTTAACCGTGTTCTTCTTATAATGTCAGTTCATATTATGAAACGATGCAAGTATTACAATAAACGAATAAATTAAAATATGATTCATATTTTAACTTGCAAATGTCCTGACATGTTTAATTAGTACATAATGAACTTTTGTTCATTTTTATTCTTCAAATTATTTTTTAAAGAAATAAAAATTCTGATATAATTTGCCTTTCATTTTATTTTTGATGTAATAAATTTTTATTTAGCTATATTATGAATGGTTAAATTAATGATTTAAAAATTACATATTTTCATGTGTTTACCCAGCCAGGTGCAGATTTAAGATACGTTGTATCAATTATTCACCATGTGCTCCAAAATGAATTATTTGATTTTATTTTTAAATTTCACTATAAATTATTTTGGTGTAAGCATATGAAATTCAAATTTCGATAATATTTCAGATTATTAGCCAGTCATTTCCCAAGGCTTGAGAAAGATAGCCAATATTTGTAAAGAAAGCATTTTTCTATACTGCTACTGTCATTTCAAATATCAGAGTAATCTATCAGCTTTTCTTGTTATTACTGAAGAAGTAGTATAGTTAATAAAAGTCCTATTTAGTTATATTGGTTTACCATTTCAGAGTTTGAAAATCTTTCATTCCAAATGACCTTCAATTCCTTCTTCATGCATTTTTTTGAAAACTTATTCATGAACAATATCTCAGATTAACTAGCAAAAGTTGAGTATTATTTATAGTCCATTTTAGATGTCATTATAGTTATGTTAAAAATTTGGTTTCCTTGCAATAGTATCTTCTCCATCTATAATGCTCATGAAAATTAAAATTAATCTTGAAAAGTAGATTGAAATAATGATTTATGAATAAAAAAACAAAATAAAAAGCACTAGCTTAAAGGAAATAATAGCAATAACTTCCAAATGTCCCATGAATTATAACACGGAATTGCAATCGAATAACATTCTTACCAATTGGATATTCTCTATCTTTTACCAAGCCCTTTACTATGTTTAATAGAATTGTCATAAATACTTCCAGATTCTATTTTAGATAAAATGCAAGCTTACATAATACTAATTGCAAACCTCAGCTTAATGATTTTTTAACTAACCAGTATAAAAAATGTAACTAATACATGAAGTTTACAGTAAAAAATATTACTCTTGCTTAATTTTATTTGTGCTTTGTAGGAATAACATTAAGGTTGGGAGCAAACTGTCTGAGTTGCTTCATGCTGAAACTAAAGTTGGCTAAATGCCATAACAGCATTACAGATATCAACAGTAACTTTTAATACTTATATTATAATTTTTGATATTTAATAATAAATATTTAGTTGAATTACTTCCCTGCAATTACATAAACTTATTCAACTCAAGGAAAGAAAATTATGTAAAATTTCCTTAAAATTCTAAACTATTTCATGTTTATATACATTTAACACCACTTATACAACATTATTAAATACAATGCAGCTTAATGTTAGGAATTTTGTTAATTGAATGTATTCTGGTTAATAAAACGGCTACCTTTTATATCCCTTCCCTTAAAGAAGTGTTAAGCTGCTTGGGGACATGAAAGCCATTCAACAATAATATTTAAAAGCTCTTGTCCTAAAAATACTGCTTTCAGTATTTGTTTTTTCAATTTAGTCATAATTATGGATAAAATCTTCAATGATTGCTGTTTTCTTTTCTTCATAAAAAAAATTCTTTTGTATTTAATCAAAATCTGATGGGAAATCTCTCTCTCACTCTTTTTTTTTATCTTCAGGTTCTAACTTTTCTTTTGTCATTATTTCTGCACATTATTTTTGTTTGATTGTGATTTATATTTTCACTTCTACCATAAGTTTTATTTTTTTATTTCTCCTTGAAACTGGACATAATTCCTACTAGTTTCTTTTTCTCTTTTGCAGCACTATCTTTTTATCTTTTCTAGTAATGACATTTTTGTTAAAACTCAAATTCATTCTCATTGAATATATCAGCTATAAGAACTCGGGTCTTATATCCTTCACTTTCTGCATCTTTGTCTAATTTATCATCGTCCTCAACGCCTCTGCCAGACGTTTTTGGCTTCTTTCTATCATCTTATGTTTCACTAGTTTCTTTCTCCTCAGCATATAGAAGTAATGAAGAGCCATAGGCATTTCCTCTCCTATCACCATAATTGTTATCTTCATTTTCATAATCACTTTTACTATCATCATTAGAATCTTTGATCACTTTTGCCTTAATTGAAACTTTAATTGTCTGTTGCATTTTTCTTTAATAGGCTTCTTTTCATCTGAACATAGCAGTGACATTTGGAGAAAAGGGGGAAGCAATTGCCATCCTGTCGGTAACTGTTTGCCCCCTAAATTTAAAAGCTGTCTTGGTAAAAATTCGTATCATTTGCGAAGGAAATGTATAAGGTAGTATTTCAAGGAGTCTGTCAATTTAAATCCGATTCTGAAACTCCTCGAATTCAACAATTCGGATTAATTGACAATGGTTAAGTCACAGAATTTCATATATCTCATTCAGTTGTCATCCATTCAGCCATTAGTTTGTGCTATATTGACAGAATGACCAGCTGATAACTAGTAAATCTGATGTTGTATTTTACAGGATTCTTAGCGTCATGAAAAATGCTTAGATTTGAAAACTATTTTTGAGCGCCTTAAAAGTGTTCAATTTTCAGAAAAGGCTCTTAAAAAGTGCTTAATTTCCTCGTGAAGACGAAGAAAGCTTTTCGTTTTGTTTTGTTTCCTTACTATACAAAACATGATGGTTCGAAATCACGGTCGTAAAGGCTTGTTTACTGGATGTATCAAAAAAGGAAACCAGATTTAGCATTTGCCATGAGCTGTGTAGAAACTTCTATAAAATGCTGTGTCTTTTCTGTGTCTAATGACGTGACGCAGTTATCAACATAAATTTCTGCAATTTCTCTGTTCTATACATGTGTTCTCCAGATGATTACGAAAGACTGCTCCAATAATAAACAGACTGCAGGTAACTCCGAAAACTACTCTGCGGTGTCTAAAAATTTGAATTTCTTTACTTTCACTATCCTTCCTTCACAGAAATCAAAGATAATCCCGATCTTCATCGGCAATGCTTATCTATAAAAAAAACTCTTTTTATATCAGATATAATACAAATTCTTTTTTTTTTCTTAATCTTACTAACAATGATGGTGTCAATTCTAAGATGTTAGGTCCTTTTTCAAGGTAATCAATCATTGAGTGAAGGAAAACTTTTTTTTTTCTCCGAGTTTATGCGTCAAAAACTGGTCTGACCTTACTTGTTGAATTTTCCTTAAAGATCCCTCTATGTGGCAAGTAGCAACCAGGTTTAGACAATTCTTCAAGTGGTACCTTTTCAATTATATCTTCTTTTAACCACTTCTCGAACATCATATATGCATCATATTTTCCTTCCAATTTTAATTTAGTTGTTATTTCTAGTCTTCGGTCAGCTATGTCTCTATATTCAGGAAGAATTTTATCATGTACCCATGCTAATTTAACTTCATATCTTCCATCGTCATATTTTCTTAAATTTGCAATAAAATTATCGTTTACGACCTAAACAATTTCGTTTTTAGTTTTCCATTCAAAGGAATCTCTAATATCAATGGCTTCTAATTCCCAGAGATTTCTGATTTCTTGATTGTGTATCAAGAGGGAGGTAACTATAGCAGCAACAGAATCTTCACTTGCAGGTGTTTTCGATTTTCCCATCAAAACCCATCCGAGCAATGTTACCAAGGCAAAAATGCCTGTTCTTAATTTCTGTATTTTTCCAGTATAAATATTTCCAGCAAAGGTCTCAGCCTATCAAAAGATCAATCTGTGGGTTGACACAATCAAAATCTATGATAGGAATTCTCTTTTCAGCTAATTTTGACATCCAAGGTTCTTTCTGTAGATTAGGTATAGATCCACAAATTATAGGCTGATGTAAAATAAAAATTTTGCACCTATAACCGCTACGTAGATTCTCAACATTTATTTTATAACATTTTGGATTCATCTCGGATGTTCTTCCTCCAAAAACAAACGTATGTTAACTTTCTATGAGCTTCTGATTTCAGTCCTAAAGATTCTATTGTTGATTTTAAAACATAAAAGTATTCAGACCTAGTATCGATCAAAGATCGTAGATCTCTTTGTCTTCATCTTGAATGGCAACTACTGAAGTTTGAAGCAGAATCCTTCCTGATATACCTGTTGATGAAAGAGAGCTACTTAAGCAATTTTCTTGTTTTCACTCGGCAGTAATTTCCGATTTTTGGCGAATGTGTTGGCGGAATTGTGCCGATACGTAGGTTGAATTCCGCCAAGGATCGAACCTGCGATGTTCGGGTTTGAAGTCCAGTAACTTATTCACTAAGCAAAAATAGCCATCAATGTTTAGTGGTAGTTACTGGCTTATTAAGATGTCACCACAGATTTTTGTTAAAATTCTGAATGACAAACAGTGTAATGTTTCCATTTTGTCCATTCATTTCTTTATTCTAAAGTAAAACAAATTTTTATATACACGAACATAAATTATATGCACTGTTGCCCCACAAAACTAAATTAAAACTAGTTCCATGGCTAAATATATACATAGGTGGTGGTTCTTGATAGGCTGATTTCTGTTTTGCTTCTAACTACAGCACTGATTTTTTTGTACATTATTAATTTGTTTCTGTTATTTGAAAAACTAGAATTTATTAAAACATTTTCATGTCTTCGTTAAATATATATAACGTTTCTTAAATTTTTCGAAGATTTTTTTAAGGTTAAAAAGCAGATTTTCATTAAATTTAGCAATGTTTATTCGTTATTTTGTTAAATTTAAGAATATTTTTTTTTAAACTTTTGCTACCCTTTAGAAATAAGAGAAAACAGTTTTTTAGTGTGATTATTTGGGAACACTACTGTTATTTTCTGTTAAAAATGATTTCAAAAACTTATTTAGAATGTGGCATTGTTCTGTCATCAATTTTATGGCAGTTTTGTGTGTTGTATGATGATAGTTATAGGAACGCCTTAGTTCTTAGCTTTATAAAATTGCAGATAAAATTACTTAATAGAATGAGTCATTGTAGAGAGAAATTTACTCTTTCCATCCCAGCCATGTTGGATTTTAATTGTTGTTGCTTATATAGAAATCAAATACAAAATTTGTGGTAATGCTGAGCTTCTATATCGCTATTGACATATTCAGAAATGTTTTATCTATCCGATATTTTATTTTAATTTTAAGGTATGTTAAAAAGGCTTACAGATCTTTATGTTTAATCTTATAAGAGTGAATTTAATTATTTTTGTTTTACTAATATGTTATTAATAGGGTTTTTTTTTTTCATTTTTAGGATAATTTCTATGTTTTTGTGAAAACCAAAAAGGTATAATTTTATAATAGAATAATTTTTGCAAATACAGAAAAAAATATTAAAATTTAAAAAATAAGCATTTAAAATTAATTTTTAAGAATTTTTTTCAATAAAAACTATACATTATTATAAAAAAGAAAAAAGGCAATTTCTCTCTACGCACCCTGTTTTACTGATTATTTTTAGTTGCTGGGCTTAGAAATCGATGCAATGGATACCAGACATTTAGTAGGCAGAATGTTGAGCATCAGAATCATTTCATTCAACCAGAAATTTGAACTACGGTTGACAAAATAATTGACATCAATCAAATGTTGCATTTTTGCTGACTATTTTAAATTGGTTGACTAAGTAATAAATACCAATGATGTTGACAAAATATTAGGCATCAGATCCTGTTCATTTAGATTGCAATTTTTACTATATTTTTCAGAATAGATGCAATATGTACAATAATACAGTTTGACAGACAGATTTAATAACAGAGTTTTTATACTTCTGGTAAACAATTCAACTGAAAAGTTCTCTTACAATTGATTTCATTTCATGTAGCATTAATTAGCATAAATTTAATTGACCAAGCTTAATAATAATTTATTATTTAGTGTGGTAAAATTTTAATATTTTATCTACATATTTCAAATAAAAAGGAAAAACAATGTTTGTTCTGTTTTATTCTAACTTTAAATAAGAAAAACATTATTTACCCACAACATCTATGTATTGCCTTCCAGTTGGAAAATTTCTTCCACAGGCTCTACATCAGTACTTCTGGTGTACTCTTGGTCATATTCTTCAGTATCATTGACTTCATTATCATTTAGTTTTTTTAAAATGTCCTCCATTGTGCTGATGGCATTTAGTTTATTCCTCCATGTCTTTATTTTCCATTCTATCTTTTCTTTGTTTCATCTCTTTTTGTCCTTGTTTTATTTTTTTCATTAAAGCTTCACAATACACTTTACAAAACACTTCCCCCCCCCCCCCCAAAATCAAATTAGCTGAATTGTTGAACTGAGAAAAAGTTAGAAGGCTATATGTTCAAAACTGGTTATTTTTAATTGTTATTATTTTTTTGTGTTATTTTCTATACATGTATTCTGTTCAAGCCTTCGATAAAAATATTGTTTTCATTCAGTTGAATATATCATTGCTGTAACCATTAATATCTAACAGTCACAAAGTTTGAATAAGAAATATCTACAATCAGTTTTTACTAAAATACCATTTTTGTGCATTTTTAAAGGTTGACAAGTAACAGATTAAAAAATCAAGTCTCTAAAAGCATTATTAGTTTGTTTTATAACTTTACAAGCATTAAATGCACTTTTCTCAGGTTTTTATTTTTATTACTTCTTATGTTTAATATTTTCCTTTTTTTCTATTGAAGATAGATGCATGAATTTTTTTGTAGATGCTTTCATATATATATTATATGTACTATAAGTTTTAGTATGGGTTTAGGCCTGATAGTTTTATTTGTTAAAAAAAATGTCTTAATATTTTAACTTTTTTTTTTCTAAATTTTTTTGGATTAAAATTATAAAAAAAAAAGTTGAATAAGAAAATTTTTTATGTTCAGTTTAAGTTAAAATAGTGTTTTTGTGCATACTATAGGTTGAAAAACAACATAGTAAAAAAAAAAAAAAAAAAAACTAAAGTTCCAGAAACATTAGTTTCTGATATATAACTTTACAAACTGTAAATGAATTTTCTCAGTTTTTTTTTTAAATTTTTGTTCTTGCATGTTTTCTATTATGCAAGGATTTTTTTTTCCTGTTCCAGGTAAAGACTTTAAATTTTTTGTATATGTTTTCGTATATATGTACTTATAAGAATTAGTATGGGCTAAGGTCTGAGAGCTTATTTTATTAAAAAAAAGTATCAAACTTAATATTTTTGATATTTTTTTAGTGTTAACTTATAAAAAAAATTAAGAAAGAGTAAGAGAGTGAAATCATTAATTCTATTTTAATTTTCATTTGCAATAACGTTAGAAATATAAATTACCTCGAATGATTAAAAAAAAAAACACATTTAGAATTAAAAATGTTATGATTTTAAAAGACATCAAAATTTAAAAAAATATATAATGGTGCGACAAAATTGACTTTTAAAAATCAGAATTCAATTTAATAACATAATCTGTTAAAAAAATGTTTTAAATATTACTGTCTCAGAAAAATTTTGTTGGAATTTTTCAAACTTTGCTTCTATTTAAGTTATGGCTCTAGATTTCAGCATTTTCAATCCTGGACTTTAAATACATTTGTTTATGCAGTCTCTGTTATACTTATTATTAATAAATATTTATGTTTAATAAAATCAGTAACAGTCCATAGACTGTCAAAATTCAGATTAGTTCACTCGTATAATATGGGAAAAATTCAGTGCGTTATTTCATAAGTAAACTTGTCTTAATGAAATGTGACAGTTTTGTTTAGGTGAAATTAGTGAGGATTGCATCAGTAAGTTGAGCACCAACTTACCTATCAGCTTTTGCAGCAAGGCTTTTAAACACTATTAGAAGACTCCTAAATTTTTGGAGAAAAGAAGAAATTTCATGATGTCATATCTGTCTCCAAACTTGGTACCAAAATGCATTTGATTTACAGAAGTTGTATCGATATCTCTGTCTTTCTTCGATTTCAAATTAAAATTTCCTTTTTTTTTTTTTTTTTTTTTTTTGTAAATACAATATGTTCAATAAAATTATTATTTAGCTTGAAGAATGAATGAGTATTCTATTTTCCTTTTATATAATATCTTGACTGTGTCTTTGACATTTGGTTATTATTTCTTTAGATGTATTGGACATAATTTAATAATTTCTTGGAAAATAAAGCACAGAATTAGTGTTACTAAAAATTTTTGAAAATTCTGCAATTAAAATTCTTAAATCAATTTCAAAGTATAAAGAATTCAAAATTAATATTAACTTTAATGTTTACATTAAAATAGATAACATATATATAATCTAATTTGCACTATAGTGTAAGAATTTTAAATTTGTATATATATACTTTTAATTTATGAATCATATATAAAGCATTTATTGTTTTTTGGTACTTAATGTAAATTATCTTTTAAAGTAAGATTTAATTTAGAAAAAAAGCATAAACATGCTATTTTTAATGCAAAAGAAGCACAATCGATCTTATAGGCTAAGATACGTCTTAAAATAAAAAATAAAAACATCATTTGTGCATGATAGATTCTATTGTTAATGTTATTCTTTCATTTTCTATAAGTTAAGTTATTAATAATGGTTAAAAGGTTAATTAAACAACAAATTTGTTTTATTTTTAGGCAGACCTGTACTCCACAAAATGTATTTATATTAGTTAAGAGTGAAAGGAAAAGTAAATGGTGGAATTTAGAAAGTAATAATTAAAAGCATGCCTTTAAAAATATTGATGCCATTATGAATGCCTAAAAGTCGGGAAATACTTGTGAGTGAAGCAACAGAAAAGAACAAAAATATAACAATAACAGATTTTATAGCTTCAAAAGACAAAGCAAATCATATACCAAAATCTTTTATTCATAGTAATTAAATTCAGTTATAATCAAATGATGGAGAAATTATAAAAACTAAATGTGAGTAAAAATATTGTTATCATAATTAAAAATAGGCGAAATCATCTTGTTTATAATTCCAAAACAGTTAATTTAAAATTTACATGTGTTATGCTTTTGAAGGGCTTCTTTGACACTTCTGTGCCATGGGCCCCTAACAAACTTAATCTGCCCTTGCGTCAAGTTATATTATTATTGAAAGGTTCACTACATCCAAATATATAACTTTATAACTTTATTATATAGTTCTTGTAAGTTTTATCTCCTTACTATTTTCTTATTTGAGTTTTAACGATGTTTAATCTTTCATAATATCAAATATTGTGTTTTAAAATTATATTGATAAAACATTTATTAAATTTAGGTTGAATTTGAATGTCTTTTTAATATGTAGAGCTTAACTTCAATTATGAATAGTAAATGTCAGTTCCTTTCATATTCAATTATAATAAAGTTACATTTGTATCATGTCACTATTATACGATAAAAACTCATGTCTTCTACATCAAATTGAAGGTTAATTTCAACTATTGAAATTCTACAGTAAAGGTTAAGCTAAATTAAAAAAGAGCTAACAGTTGTTTAAATTATAAAACTTTTTTTATTAAGCAACAATGCAAGTATTTCAGTTTATTTCTATATTAAGATTCAACTAGATAATCTGTGTTTTGCTATCAATCTTGTTAGTATAGAGAAATGAAAAACTGGTATTGTTCAGCAGATATACTAGACATAAAAGAATTCAATAATTTCTGATTTTTTTCCTCCCCTGTCTTACAGATTTATACTTATAGAATATTAATATTCCTTGAATTATTTTACTGTGCACTTTTGCTGTTAGTTTGTTATCTAAGTGTTTAATATATGTAATATTAGTTATTTTAAAATTTAATATATAAGTAGATTTTTTTCTATTTTCAGAAGAGTTAGTTCTGGAGAAAAGCTGTGAAAGTAAAGGAACATGGGAACAAGATATCCTTTTATTATGTTTCAGTAATAATTTTATATTATATGCAGATTTATTAAATTATGTTCTCTACTAATAGAAATATGCTGGTTGTTTCAAAAACAGTTATTATTTTTTCTGAAGCATTTTCATTTAAGAACATTTAAATGTTGTATCAAAGCTATATCTATGCATTTTTTAAGCATATAAAATTTACTTATTTGCAACATTCTTTCAAAGTATAGACTCTGTATTAAAGATTTAACGTTTTCGATGCTTAAATTCATGTATTAATGATTTTGCATAACTTCTGAATACTTGTAAAGATTGAGATTGCCAATCCTGTCTGTCTTTATTAATGTGGAAAAAACTATTACAACTTATTAAAATATTGCTACTTAATATTAAGATAATTGTAATTTTTTTGTTTAAAAATTTGGATACTTTTACAGTTAATTTGATAGAAATTACTTTAACTATTGTGCAGTATTTTAAATGACTAAAACGATTTCTTTATTTATTCATAAAGGGAATGAATCGAAATGTGTTAATTTATTGAACTTGTAAGTCCAATCTTTATTTTGTACTGATTATATTTTCAAACAAGAGAAAGAATGATAACTGAGTAAAATTCAAAAAATTGCAGTTGTTGTTTATAAGACCCTTCTAAATGCATTGAATTAAGTATTCATAGTATATATATATTTTTTGTGTCAATGCATGTTTGTATTGGTATAAAATTGAAGCTAATTTTTTTAAGGCTCACTTTTATGAAAAAAATTGTAATTTTAAATGCAAAATAAATCATTCATAAATAAATTTGAAGTGATTTGCATACTCATTTTTGATTACCAAAAACTTGAAAATTGAAACCAGCAACTATGTAGCTATTGAGGGTAGAATTTTATGTTGAAAATTTTAGTATTTCATTTCATATCCTTGACAAAATACAAATTATGACAAACTGGTTTTGCCTCTATTGGAACATCAGCAACCTTGTTATGTATTTTATCGATTAGATAGTCAAAATGAATCTGGCTATGAGTGGTTGTTTATCAGTTGGTCTCCTGATAATTCAGTGGTAATTATGCTCTTATTTTCTTTTCAGTAAGTTATTTATCTCTGAGGAATTTGACAGTGGATTTTAATTTTTTTTTATTATTTAAGAGAAAAAATCTGATAAAATGGTTAATTATGACATAATTTCTTGAAATTTGAAGTGAATTTTTAAATAATTAACAGCTTTTCAATAGTTAAACATACTTATCCCCAGGTAAGACAGAAAATGTTGTATGCATCCACGAAAGCAACACTTAAAAAAGAATTCGGAGGAGGTCAGATTAAAGATGAATTGTTTGGAACACAGCGGGTAAGAGATTTTTTGCCCCCCTTCTTTTGCTTGTTTCCTTTGAAATGGTATATATATATAATATCTGTAATCAGTTTGGTTTATAGATTCTAAGAAGGTTTTTGAAATTAATATATATTGCCTATATGATTAATTTTTATTTCTAAACTAACATTGTTTTTGCAAGATAGTGTGCTATTTGTTTGAAAAACTGAATTTCCTCTTTAAAAATTTTGAAATTTATGTGTCTATTTTTAATCATTTTAAATGAATTTAAACAAACTTTAACTTCTGAGTTGGGCTGGTTTCCTATGCTTCTTATGATTTAATACCTGTAACTTTAAGTGTCAACTGGTAGAAGATTTTAGAGCTCAGTTTTTTATTATATGTATTTGTTTATTCTCTTATCTAGGAAGATGTTAATTTGAAAGGCTATAAAAAGCATGTAGAAAGTGAGAAAGCTCCTCAGCCTTTTAGCTCATCAGAAGTCATTTTGCAACAAATAAAAAAGGATGAAGTGAGTTTCTTTTATCATGATGTTGCCTTTATTTTCTAGAAATTTCCTAACTTCCCTAAGAATATTATCAGTTTATTATTATTATTGTTGTTGGATTGAGGGAAGCAAGGGCATTGTCATTGCATTCAACCCCACAAAAACATTCCTAAGAAATAATTTGCTCACTTCATTTCAACACTCTCCGTTAATGAGTGATACATTTTAAAAATGATTCTAATATTAAACACATGAAACATAAATATTATAGACATACAAAAAATATGAAATTAGGGAAATATTTTCTGTGGGATATTTTAAATTTTCTTTGTTAGTAGACATTATAAAAATATCTGCAATTGCCATTTCATTTTGGATATATTCAAAATTACATATAAATTTGCCTCATAAGCTGAGAGATCATCAATTTTTTTTGTTGGGATATTTTCAAAAATTTAATGAATTGTGTAGTAAAATATGTTGTAGAAAATGATTTTCCATTTACCACATTTTCCCAACTAACTTTCAGGAAACATAATTCTTATCATTTGTGTCCATTTTTCTTAATACTCTTTTATTTAAATTATAATGCTTTTTTTCTGATTTATAATAACTTTGAAAGATGAATTGTACAGATAATATATCAAAGTGTTTTTTATTAGCTAATTATCAGCGTTCACCTATTGATTGTGCATATAAAGTAATATCAGTCTGTCATTTGTAGTAGAAAAACTTTTCTTTTCTCTTTTGCCAATAGGAGTTTGCTACATTTTGTTTAACTGATAATGAATCATCATATTCAGATTGTCTACAAATTAGTGCCATTTTCAATTCCATATCTAAAAAGTTACAATTTTTACAATACAGATTCTTAACAATGCCTAAATTGTCAATTTGTTTTAAAATTTAAGTAACGCCATTTTACTCTCAGATGCTTCAAATATACTTTAAATTATAGTTGCCGTTGCATGACATATTTCATCATTATTATATGACATTATTAAATCATCTATATATATACATACATAAGGTAATTTTGAATATTATTCTTGTTGAAAACATAATTGTCTGAAGCTAATTGAATTAATCCAAAATTTTCTAATTCACTTTTTATACTTGTAAACCAATTTATATCTGATTGTAGTTTTAAATCCTTAATAAATATTCTTTTTATTTTTCAAGGCTTTTCCACACCAGTAAAATTTTCATAACCAGGTGAATGTAATATATAGTTTCCTCTAGATTACTATACAAATTTAAATTTATTAAGTTCTTGTTGAAACTGCACACACGTCAAAGAATTTAACCACTCCACCATACTTGTTTATTGAATGGTTTGTTTATTATTTTAGAAGTTGTGAGTTTACTGAAAGGGGATTAGAGAATTTTTTTTAAAACAATAAACTCTTCAAAATCCATATTTATTACGAAATGGACCGATTAACAAATCAATCCTGATTTTGCTGAATGGGTTCAAGAAGTTTTGAAAAATTCATTTGTTTCATGCTGCTCACTTTGTAAGAAGATGATAAATCAAATTTAAATGGGAAAACAGAGGCTTACTAGTTATGCCAAAAGAGGGAAGCATACAAGACATCAAATTTAATGTCCAAAAATAAACCGACATCGAATTTTTTATTTCAAGAATAATAATTTAAAGCTGAATTCATTAAAACTTGTTGCATTATATTCGTCTTATAATGCATTCAATGATAACAAAAATGTTTTGTATTTTATTTCACATGAGTTCTGATTTAAAAGCCTTTTACATTATAACTAGTACATGAGTGTCGTTTGTGAATTTCCTCGTGTCATGAATATACGTTTGGAGCGAAAATAGGTATTTTTTTTATCAGATTTGAATGGCAACTAAATATATGGCTCTATTTATGGCTTTTTATTCTAAAGGCCCTTCTTAAAAATGAACATTGAAATATAATTTAATTGATTAATACCAGGTTTAATTTTAAACATCAATATCAGTAATTTTTTAATATAAATTTTGTAAAAGAAAAAAAAGTCTAGATGATTGGAAAGAAAAATTTCAATCTTAACCTTACAAGGATGAAAGAAAAATCAAATTTTGGTAGAAAGTAATTATGAATTAAAATGTATTAAACTATAAAAAAATGAAGTCAATTTTCAATTTTTTGCATTGCCTTGAAAATAAACAAAGGGTTGGAAACTTCAAAATAGTGACTTTTGCTTCAAAATCTGGCTGGTTAATCGATGGTGTGTGGCTGAATTTTATAAACATTAACTTGTGTGAAAAAGCAAAAAAAAAAAAAAAAAAAAAATCATTATAGCTGTAGAAATGAGGAGATAACTTTTCTCAAATGAGAACAATGGTAGAGTTGGATAAACAAAATCCTATCTTTTTTTCCCCGCTATTGTGTTTTTGTTCTAACATTGATACATATCCTGTTCATTGTGTAAATTTCCTTATTTCAACTCTAGAAAGTTGCTAGTTGGATTTTTAACTATCTTTCTAAAATTTTAATGTTTAGGAAACTGAAAAAGACAGAATTGTAATTTTTTCTTTATTGCACATTTTATTTGTGCATCCATTTTAGGCTGCGGGTGGTATTGATGCCAAACATCAAACAATGCAAGGCGTGTCCTTCCCAGTGTCAGATGATCTCATTAATGCTTTTTGTGATATAAAAGACTATCGTATAACTTATGTACAAATGGTAAGCGTTTTGCTTATTGTCTATTAATATTTAGCTTTTTATTGATAATGCAGATCTCAAGTTTCAGTGTCATCATTGTAAAACTTTTTCCCAGAGTTCTGAGCTAGAAACAAAGCATGTGTATTTCGTCATAAAGTGATGAAATGCAATAAAGGAATGTTGGATTTCATAATTGTGGCATATTTTGTCACTGAAGTTATGGGAGATGTGGAGATAATAATTAGCTCTTTTCAAAAAATTGCAAAATAATCAAATACTATCTATAAAAGTAGTAAAAGAAAAATATAAGGATTCTAAATTTGGTTGAACTTCCTAGATCAGTAATTATTGGAATTGAAGAACAATTATAGAATTTTTTTTCCCCTTTCTTTCAGAGAAAATGCATCATCTCCCCTGAAATTAAATTACTGCATTTGAAACTTAAAAACTCACGTTTTTTACAGACATATAATGTTGATAAAATAATAACAATAATTATATTGGTTATTTCTTAAAAACTGCTTTGTAAATTTTGGAAAAATTGAAAATGTTTAAATAAATTATTCACGATTCAAAATGTTTCACATGTATCTTGTAAAGAAAATTATTCCATCTTTGCGATTTATTTTGATATCATTACTCTTTTCAAATGGAATTGCTTTTTTTAATAAAGAAAGTATTCATATTTTTAAAATCTATGACATAGGCAATTCTGCTTTTTGGGTAAAATTTAAGCATCTCTTCTCCTCTTGCTTTGTTTAAATTATAAGTGTAATTTTATTTGAATAAGATTTCTTTATCACAATAAATCTATAGTTTGATTTCTTTAAATAAGACCATTTTAAAAATGTATTTTGTATTGACAACTTATAGAAATTTCGTAGACAAACGTTTAAGCTGTAGCATGGTTCAAGACTCACTAACTGCAACTTTGGATGTTAATAATTTTGGTTAGTGTCTAAAAAGTATCACACCCCTTGAATTTTTATTCTTAAAAAGGGATTTTGAATTCAGATTGTTTTTGTATAAAAACAAATTTTCTTGTCAAACTTGTATGTATTTCCCTATATCATACAACTTAAAAATTTTAACATCTAAATTAACAGCAGATAAATAAATGTAATTTTATTTTCTGAAAAGAACATATAATTTGAATTTTTTCAGAATTTTTAAGTTTTAAATTATTATTAATTTCATTAATTTTTTTTTATTAACTAAGCTCATTTTTATAGCTTAAATTTTCCTTTTCCAAATATTATGTGCAGATTTTAAATTTTTCTCTAAAATTCCGAGCATTCATTATAAATATAATTAGATTATTTACTTTAATGCATGGTTATAAAAATAATTTAATGAAAATTAATTGAATGATTTGTTAGTCATTTGTATCTTGGGGGAGTGTTAACCCTCCCCCCATCATACCTTAAATAGTTTTTCTTTATGAACAGTGCTTTAAATATTTAAACTTTTTAAAAATCTTCCTTGAATCATTATAGCCTTTTCTGTTGTTCAATAATTGATGTCTGCAGTTGATAAATATTGTGGAGTTAGTTTTTTTTTCCAAGAATATAACTAGTAATATGTTCGAAAATGATATATAATGATCGAAATTTTCCTATTCGTTCTGAAAACAATTTGTGTTGCATCAGTTATGAGTTATCTTTCAACAAGTTTTAGTATTTAACATTTAATGTTGCAAATGCTTGTATTGTTTTCATATGACGAACATATGGATATTAAGTGTTAGGTCACAATGGACATCAATATTAAATGCTTCTAAACAGTTAATTTTGATAAATTATATCACTGTCATCGATATGTTCATCAAGATTTATCAAGGTATGTTTATAATTAACTTTATATTGACCACTTAACTGCCACTTGTATTTTGACCACTTCTAGACAATTGTGCTAATAAGTGAATATTTCTGTCTGTTAAAGGAATGTATTTCCAGTGTTAGCTTTTGCTTTGATTTGAATATGGGCTTGAGGTAATCAAAATTGTACATTTTTGGATTGCAATCAGCTTTAAGTTCATTAGCTATTATCATTTCTGTGCCTATTTTATTCCAAAATTTTTTAATATGTTTATTTTAGAGTATTGATATGGAAAAAGAAGAGATCAATCTAGAAGAAAGATTAAATATTGATGTCAATTCTCTGCCTGAGAAGATCCCATCTGATCATGCCAGATATCATTTATTTTGCCTACCTCATTCATATGAAGGAGATCAATTAAACAGTATTGGTAAGTTTTTGGCATATGCTGTTTATGCTCTATTTGAGTGTTTCACACACACACAAAATTGAAGTAATTAACTTAAGGGTTTCTGATTTCTAATTTGTTGTTTGTATTAAGAAGATTTGGCATTTCAGTGAATTTAAATAATTTTTCATACATCTTCAGCTTGTTACTGCATCAAAGTAGATTATCAGCTTTGCTTCTCTTAAAATGTTAATTGATACTGAATTGACTTGTTTTAATTTGCCCCTTCAGCTGCAGTATCCTTAGAAAATCAACATAAGCAAAGTAGGCTACATTAAGCTTTACCCCCTTTTTGTGGGAAAAGTTAAGATTTTCCACCTGAATTACTGTTTGGTACCGGAAACAAATTTTTGATAATTTATGAAAGAACTCCCTGATCTGGCATAACGCCGCATACTGAATTCTGAATAACAGGCTGTTGTGTATAGCAACATTTGATCCCATGTGATCTATGTAAAATAGTCCACATTATTAAAAACGTTTCCACCTACCACTGTTACAAAAATATGACCCATAATTTTGCTGTGCAACTAATTTTACTTTTATCTTAATGGAGAAATTTTACACTGTTTCGGCACAGTACATTCTATATCAGAATCTTGCGCTAGAAATTCAAATCCAAATCCAACTTTGCTGTGCAACTGTATAGCAGTGTCACTATCATTGTTGTCTGAAGGGAAGTAATAACCAACTACAATATGTGAAGTTTCTTATCCTCTTATTTAAAATGCCTCATAGAAGGATATAATGAAGTAGGAGGATCTATATTGCCCAACTGAAACTTGTAATTGCATGTATTTATGATACAAGAGCCTTTTTTAAGCTCTGATGGATTATTTAAGAAAAGATGTACAATAGAAAACAAAATGAGTACACCAAAAGTCGTGTACAATCATGTTTTTTTTTTGTCTTTTTTTACTTAATAGTATTTGCTTGATTTGAATGTTTGTCGTATAAAGAGCTCAGAACCTATTGATTGGACCAGTCCCCATTTCAAAAAACAATGCAGTTGGGGATGTGAGAAGGCTTTAATGTCACGTTGAACCTCATTAGTCTGAAAATATTTTGGCATCCTAATCAATTCTTCAGTTAAAATAAAAGATGAAAATTATTCGACTGAGTTTCATTCACCATCAAGAATAAGAGTTTGTCACAACATATCTTGCTTAATGCATTGATGGGGCTGTTCGAAGAATTGAAAAAAAAACCTAAGTTGAAGGAATCCAAGGCGATGAGCTAGCCAACCAAGTTGTCAAAATTGTAACGTTGAAAGGTGAATATTTAACCATTTCTTTTCTGTATTCTTTGACTAAAGGGAAATTCAAATAATTCAGATTAACGAGGATTTTCAAAAAGAAAATGTTGTAGCCCGTTTTACAATTATCATGAGAAATCTTTCTTTGAAGAGAGAATATTGATTCACCAATACGACAATTTTGTCGAAAAATGATCTTGCTCCTGCATAACTTTTGGTAATAAGTTCATTAAGTTCTCTACAGTGCTTTTTATCATAGGCACCTGGAAAGAAAAACAAGCGCCGTTACATTTGCAGTCATTTACAAATGACTGCAATGAAGATTCTGATTGTCCTCAGACTTTTTTTTAGTTATTAAAATATCCTTTTCTAAAAAGAAAACTTCGTTTTGTTAAGTTTTGTGCTAGCAGTAGTATAGGCCGTTTATTACATCTCAGCTTAAAGTTTTTCTTTTCAAAAAATGTAACTTGCATTGTTTTGCTGTTTTTTGCACAGAAAGCGCAGCGTCGTGAAAAATGCTCTAATTTGGAAATCATTTTTCAGCTCTTTAAAAATGCTTAATTTTCTCGATGTGCGGATAAAACGTTTTGAGGAGTGCCAATATGTATTGATACTTAATTACTTTTATTATTACTCTCTCTTCAACAATGTGAATGTTCAGTGAAAAATTGGGAAGGTTTTCCCGAAGGGAAAGTACAAAATACGTATTACGGCACTCTTCTTGGTGATTCGGAAAACCGTTCGATCTTTAGTGGAATTCAAAGATGAAGAATTTGTTTTAGTTATGCCTGATAAATGTACATCTAACCTTTTTATGTGTTAAAGAAAAATATACAGGTTGGTCTGACCAGCTGAAAATAAGAATACAGGAGGGTGAATTTGGTGCACCAAAGAGATATATCGAACTTGCTCTTAAAAACATTTACAGTTAAGCCTCTAAATCCGTTGGACATTCGATCTTTGTTTTCTTAAGTATGTTGTTTTGCAGCAATTTCTCGAACAACGAATATAAAGGAATATTGTTGTTCTATCTTGAATTGTAATTAATTGCTGTGTGGAATTACGTTAGTCAATTGCATAAATTCTACTATGATGAAATTTTAACTTGGAACGGTAAGATTTCAGTCATCGTGATTTTAAAAACTTTTTAATAGGTTGAACAACTATATCATTTGTATATCATCTATATTATCTGTTTATAGATTGAACTACTGTAAACACTATTATTCTTCTCTGTTAAAAAAAATTTTAGCTAGAAAACTCAGAACAAGGCTTTGCCCTACCATCAATTTTTGGCAATTTTCTCAATCTTATAATGACTTATTCTGAAATGCTTCAGCTCTTTAACCCCATAAATCTGCAAATAAAATGTTCTAAGTTGCCAAATGTTGCAAGTTAGCATTGGTGGAATTTGGTATTTACCATCCCATCCTTGTTGGATATTTATTGCTGCACATATAAAAATCAAATACAAAATTTATCGCCATATGCCTTTTGATTAAATTTTTGGTGATGCACATGCTTTTGTATTATTGTCAACATTTTTGGAAATTATGTATCCATCCAAATTAATTTGTAATTTGATAGTTTTTTCCTTCATTTTTACGTTTTTGTCGAAATTAAAAATTGGTTTATTACGTTAGACTTTGCTTCTATTTGTTAAAATAAATATATTATTGCCCATAAATATTTTCTTATTTATCGGCAAATTCACAAATCATTTTTAGTAAAAATTTGCCATGGCTTAAAGAAATTTCTATGTCTATTTATTATGTTTTATACGACAAAATTGCTGACCTAATATTTGGTAACCTACATGATGTATTTTTTTCTTTCGTTTCTCTTATTCTATTTTACCACAGCTAGATAAATTTTAATCTATTTTTCTTATTATTTATTCAAGAATGATATTGCCTACAATATTTTCTGAAAACTTGATCGTTATTTCAAAACAGCTTATGCTTAAAAAGTGATTAATTGATTTTCGATTTGACTACTGATCTTACATCTTTATATGAAGGTCAATAAAAGTAATTTTAGCTATAATAATAGTCATCCCTTGCACATAGATCGAAATATTATCTTTTATGCAATATCTTTGTTGTAATCTTTCATAAAATTGATGTAGAACTGGAGCATATTAGACTTTGACTTTATTGTGAATTTACTTTCTGTTCTAGAAGTTATTGGCTTAGTAGAATAAAGATTAAGCACCAAAGCATCATTATAGTAATTAGGACAAATTATATTTTTTTTGATTACATTAGAAATTAAGTTTTAGACAACAAAAAGTTTTACGAATTTTATCGACTGTTTTTTCTTCTAAATGTTATGTGTGCTCGAATTTTGCAATATGTTTTTTTTTTTTTTCAGTTTTTATTTATTCTGTTCCTGGTTACAATTGTTCTGTCAAGGAAAGAATGCTTTATTCTAGTTGTAAGGCTCCTCTTCTAAATGTGATAGAGAACAGAATAGGTATAGAGCTTGCAAAAAAGGTAATGTAGAGATTTTTTAAAAAAAGATTTTAATGTTGCTCCCTTATATATATGAATGCAATTAAACCCTTAAAGATGGTGTATTTAATTTTAGGTTAAGTTATGAATAATTTTTGTATTGAGTTTTTTCTGTAGGGGAGTTCTGAAATCTTAAAGCTATGATATGTTCTTTCCATTAGAAATTTGGTTTTAAATAAGATAATTGGCATTTAGGGAATTCTCTTATATCTGTTAAATGATTTGCTAATGTATTTAACTGCATTTTACTAATTTAAATGTTTTTTTTATTCTCAATATTGAAGAAAGATTATTGAAACAAATCAATAGTGTATTTCTCTTCAAATTTATGAAACTACATTCTCTTTGAAAATACATAATGTAAAAAATAGTTTTTTTTTTTTCAATAAGTATAAATAGGATTTGTGATTTCAACCTCTGTGGGTAATGATTAGCAGTAATTTTGCAATTTTGAAGACAAGACCCTCACTTTCTGTCCTGAGATAATGTGCATTCTTTGAACTGTTTTATAGTATACTAATTGATTTAATGCTCTTAAGTTTCAAATTCAAGAGAAATGAAAATTTTTCAGTTTTTGAACTTCTTAATAGAATTTTTTTTGTTTTGGATGGATTCATTTTTTTATTATTTAGTTTTTATCTTACATTTTGATTCGTTTTTTGATTATCTTATGAATTTAATATTGTATTTTGATGAGGGCATTCCAATTGTTGCATCAATAGCTCTCATGCAGTTTCAAAGTCATCTAATAATCTGATATAGCAATCCAATTTAAATGGTCAAAATCATTTTGTATCGAATATCTTAAATTTTAGTATAGAATATTACCACGAAAGTCACTGTGAACCATTTGCTATTTAGTTTAGAGTGATGAATTAATTAGTTTTTGAATTTTTAAGATTCTTTGCTAGTAATGTTTACACTTTGCATGACTATCATTACAAACTTGCACTTGCACATTTATCCTCTGAATTTTATAATTGGTTAATGAAGATTTTTCATGTATGACTGAAAATAAATCAATTGATTCCGTATGTTGCTACATATCTGAAATTTTTGTCAGTTTTATCATTACTTTTTTTTCTTTATTCTGTTTTATAAGATTTATATGGTATACAATAGGGGAAAAACAAGTGAATGCCATGATATACTTATTGTATTTGATCCCTGAAGTTTTAGCTTATAGGAATAAAAATAAAGAATATTTTACTGAAAATTTGGAAAATACATGCTTTATATATTGCCATTCTTGTGAAATTAAATTTTGCAAAACTTTCAGCTGAAAGGGTTTGGTGTTTTTCTTTCATAATTAGCTTGCAAAGAGTTTTAAAAATAAATTCTTTGAAAAACAATGAATATTATTTCTGTCCAAGATGGAAAGTAAAAATCATACTTCAAAAGTTAATTTTAATATTAAAAAAGGGTGGGGAGGGATTTCTGATACTATTCTGTAATGTTCATTATATCACATTTGTAATAATGAAAGAGATTAATACAATATACTGTTTTTGAACAAATTGAAAATCTTCTTAATTAAAATGTTTAGAGATTTGTTTGAGTAGCTAAAAGTGCAATCAGGTTTTTTTTTACCTGCCCTATATATATAATATTAAGTTTTCTACAATGAATCTGAGATTACTGTTTGGTTCTGTTTAAAATTTGCATTTGATACTTCTGTATATTTAAATGTAACAGCAATTTTATGTAATTAGTAGCGAGTTTTCTTCAATGAAATATAGTAAATGATTAAAATTATTTATTGCTAAGATTATTTTTTGTTTCAGATTGAAATAGATGACGCACAAGAACTTACTGAAGAATTTTTATTAGATCAGATCCATCCAAAGCAAAATATTTTTAAGCAGAAGTTTTCAAAGCCCAAAGGCCCAGCTAATCGTGGAGCTAGACGTTTGCTGAAAACGCAGAATGATGAAAATTGAAGGAGGTGGTAGTTGAGCTACTAGATAACTTTGATTTCATGAATACTCTTGAAATACATTTTATAAATTTTTATTTATACTCAATGCGATTTTTATGAAGACATGTAAACTTGTTTTGTAATTTTTCATGATTAAAGACGGTATTGTTTCCGATTAATTATCTTTGACTCTTTAAAAAGATTCTGTATTGAATTGATTGAAAATTTTGTTTTGTTAACAGAAATACAATTTTGTGTCCTAATTTCGACTTTGTTTTAAATCTGTATTGTTAAACAATTTATTTCTTCACTAATTGGATTCAATAACATACTTGAATGAAAATTAGAAATAAATGCAAAAATAAAATGCTTTTAAACCTTTTTTTACTTTAAAATGCGCCGATTCTTGCCTAATATATCTTGAATTCATTTTGATGTATGAAAACATATCTTTATGTGTGAATAAGTGATTTTTGATAAAAATTTAATGTTGTCAGGTTATATAATTCTGATTTTCCAAATCATAGTTACTGTTTGAATATAAAAATATTACTACATTGTGTTTTATAATAAAAAATATATGAAATTCTTAGCAACTATAAATTTTAAAGCTCTATTCACTTTGCTGCTGCTCTTGTTTTAAGAAAATGGGACTAATATTGCATTTTATGAAATTTGCATATGTCATCGATAATACACTTACAATTCTTTATATTTCAGATGTTATTAAATTCATCATGAAATTTATCGTATTGATTGGGTTGTTGGAAAATATGTATTTCTTGTTTGATCGATTTTTTAATCGATATAACTAAGTGACTGTTGATAAATTCATAGAACTTTATGAATATGGTTGATAAGCATTTCTTTAAAATTTATTCAGTCATTTAAACCATTCTACGATGCTCGCATTTATTATGTGAATGTAATATTCGGGTCAGTGTCACAGGGAATTAAATACGAGATCCAGCATCTAATTCATGACATTTTTTTAAAAAAAACTTATGTTTAGAAATAAGTAAGAATTCTTTTAGCAGGATAAATTTATAGGATTGAAAACTTTTACAGTTAAATATCTAAATCTAAAGCTATCTTATTTGATATATATAGAAAAGAACAATTTTGAAATGTTACCTCCTTTGTTTTCTATTGGGGCAAAAAAAAATTTTTTTTGGTGCCTTGGAAAGAAGTTTCTTTTCTTTTTTAATGATTCTTGCATAATATATTTCATTTATCACCATTGCTTGACGGAGACGACTTGAATCACGCACGCTTATGACTCAATTGTTGATTAATAGTGGAATTTGATGAATAATCATTTTGTCTTGCATGTAATCTTTCTTCTATGTTATGTGATTCTTCATTTCTATGGTGATGTTATCTTGCCTGAATATATAAATCAATTAATGATTATCTATTCTAAACACAGTCTTTTGGGAAATTTGTTATCATATGGTCTTTACTGATGTGCTAAGAATAAATTCACTGCATACAAATTTGCCAGATGAAATATCAACTATAATCACATGAATAGTGGTGGTGGCTCTTCAACTCAAAATCCAACAGTGCTGCAAAAGCTATTTTTCACGAGTTGATATGCATTATCTGTCCAAGCCAACATATATGTTATTTCTTCAACTACACAATCTGACAACCTTAACCTTATATAGGGGTTAATAATCAAATATGCATTTTAGATCTCTTTTCATTTTTCTATAGAATCCAAAATTTACAATTTGAATTTAAAAAACGCATTCATTGCTTGTTCTGTTTAAGAGTTTTGTTCGTGTGTACACTGATTACTAAAATTCCGGCAGTGCTGCAAAATTCTCTTAATCTGGTGTGTGTGTGTGTGTAATTCTAGAATAAAAAACATCAAATTTGAAAATAAGCTGATTTTAAATTTTTCAAAGTTCAAAAGCAAAAAATTAAAACAAAACTATTGTGAGCATTTAAATTTTTGTCACTTTCGTCCTTTCATGCATTTAACGATATATCGAAATATTTTTACATATGTTCACTGACAGTAAAATAGGGGTAAAAGGTATTTTAGATTGTGCAAAAATGTTGTAAATTATTTGTTACGGATGTTTTCAGCAACTTATTTTGTTACTAATTTTTTCTCTTTGAACAGTGTTGAAAAATACTATCGAAAGAAGCATGGTTGAAATTGCAAAAATATTTGACAGTTTATTTCTGATAGAGCTAAAAATTTATAGCTGAGAAAAAATAACGGAATTGAAATAATGACAGCAAGTTACTTGATTACTAGAGAAACTACTGAAACTGGCAGGAAAAAAAGACGCTTTTTAGCAGAATGTGTTATATTTGGAAAGAATTCTATCAAAAAATATTTGAATGCAAGTCCAAAAATTTTACTGTGTGAAAAATTGCATCTTGTTTATATCCATATTTATGGAAGAATCTCACGTTTCCTATTCATTAAAATTGGTAGGTATTGTTATTCCATTATTACTAGCACATGGGTGATGTTCATGCATTTCTTTTATTACAAATACGTACATGTAAAACAGGGAGTTCTTTTTCGGAATTCGAGTGTCAGCCCTGATATATTAAAATGCTCATCTAGGTTATTGAAGTTATGACTTATTTGAATAAGAATTAATTAATAGTTCAAAATTTGATACAATAGTAATAAAATCTCATACTGAAATCCATCTATTTAACTCATGAGGATGCTTTTTCAACTTCTCAAAAATTTCGGTCAAAATTTGTTAGAAATTCATACTTAAAGATTATATATTAAATTTAATTCATATTCCTCGTAGCGTTTCCGAGTTATGTTCACAGGAAGGCTTTAAAAAATTAGAGCAGTGTAATGTGCAGATTCATCAAGATCAAATTTTTTTATTGCAACTGTCATTTTAACGAAAGTGAAAATTTGTTGTCTTTTATTAAATGAAAATTCTTCAACTAGATGCTGGACGATTTTTTTTTCACTTTTTATTGGAATTAAATGAATAAATAGTATATAAAGTTTTTTTTCAATCCATTTAGATTATATCGGTATTGTTACGGATATTCCTATCCTAAATCCGTCGGGTTCTTTTACCTTGTATGGTGTGAGAAGATGAACACACTCATTGATCGATCCTTTAGTAAACGACACAACGCAGTCGTTTATTTACAGGACAATACACAGACGACAAATATTTACAAAAGACAACTATATACAGCCGAGACTAGCACACAGTAGTACTCTACTTCAGATAGTAGTTCACATTAGAAACAGTAGTCCACAGGCAGAAATTCCGTAGTGACAACGTTCACAGCTCACAAAGCGGCCAGACAGGTTTCAACCAGGAGATGGGATTCTTTTCTACTCTCAAGTAGGTCTCTCCGGAACAGGCTGAAACTATTCCTCTGTCTCTTCTTGCCTTCACTGCCGACTCACTACTTCGCACAACGGGACTACACCTCGGTTCAGGACAGCTCCGATCCCGACAACACAACGGGATACGACTCAGGCTTCGTCAGAATATGTCACACAGCAGTCTCCCGTTCAGGACTCTTCAGTTTAAGACCTCTCTAGTTAGGTCTACTCGGTCGACAACCGCCGTACTTCGTTCAGCTTCCAAGACCTTTCTATTCAGGTCTTCTCCTTTCCCGATTGATTCACTTCACAAACTGACTTCCTAATATAGTGACGGAAGGCGGGGCTAAAGATTCTGGATCAATCAGGATCATTCTAGACGTATCTCGGCTGTGAATAGACGGATCGGGGAAATTCTCGATGTTTCATGTACTTTCCATTTTGTCGCCAAGCCCTGGGACCTCTGACGTCACACCCTTTCACTATCCAGTACAGATTACTGTAAATCTGTCATCCTTACGATGACAGTATTAGCACGGGAAAGCAAAACCACAGGTTCGTAACAGTATATTCCAGGGAATGTCAAACAATTTTACAAGCGCATATAAATCGTTATTTGCAATTGTTAAATGGTAAGCAAAATATTGCTATTATCGCCATGTCAAATGATAGTATGCCAATTGTGGCTGGCCCTCTATTATGAGTGTCATTTTATCAACAAAAAATGATGAAAAGATAATTAAAATAAGGTAATCAGCCGTACCTTATCTTCCAGGACCGCCACTATAGTTGAGTAATAAATTCACTTGACACAAATAATCCATAATCTTGGAGACGAAACATGTATTTTCACTTCACGCACACAAAACAAACGCAAAATAACACTTAAAATCAAATGCCTTTCAATTAAGTTTCGATTTCACCCGAAGACCATCTAGTGATGCTTTCCCGAGCAGGTCTCGG